>PVIH01006977.1:0-26802 GCA_004025045.1 Sigmodon hispidus
TCTCCTGTCACCTCTCTGGTCAGGGTTCGAATTCGCCCCTCAGAGACCCCTGCAGTTGGTTTGCTCAGTTCACTCAGTTCGGGGTCGCAATAGGGATCCTTGCAGATACCCTCAGCAGCAGCAGGAGCTGTGGGTGTGGCCAGGTGCAGAGTTCAGCTGCCCCCTGCTCCAGAGTGTGCTGGGACGCCGCAGAGAGCACAGGTCCCGGCGGCGGAACCGGAAGCAATGGGAGCTCAACTCTCCCTCCCACGCCAGGATACAGGCGCTGAGGCCTGCCGAACCCTCCTCACCTCTGGTCAGGGTTCGAATCTGCCCCTCAGAGACCCCTGCAGTTGGTTTGCTCAGTTCACTCAGTTCGGGGTTGCAGTAGGCATCCTTGCAGATACCCTCAGCAGCAGCAGGAGCTGTGGGTGTGGCCAGGTGCAGAGTTCAGCTGCCCCCTGCTCCAGAGTGTGCTGGGAGCCGCAGAGGGCACCGGTCCCGGCCTCTCCTTCCCTTTTTTACATGATCAGATTTTCTGCCTGCTTCTAAGATGCCTTGCCATGGGCCAAAACAACTTCTTTATTATCGAATGTTAATTCACAGTGTGCAAAAAGGCATTCCACATCAAAGGGGCATTTTTCCATATAATTCTTAGACATTACAGTTTTGAAAATGGCCTTTTGAATCTCTCTCCTAAAGATTTCTCAGTGATATATCAGACTTTGTCTATGTGAATGGTATCTTCTCTCAGAATATTTATGAAGTTTCTACTTCACTGAGTGAGTCCTCAATAATACATTTGTTTCTCAAAGGAATTTGAAGGTAATGAAATGAGGATCTAGTTTAGGTCATCTAGCTTGGTAGGATTTAAAAGCAGAATTAATTTTATGTCAGTGGCTATCTGGACCCTGGCAGCTGTAAGCATTATGGACACATTAAATATTACCTTCAACTGCCTGGAATGCATACCTGTAAAAGATGGTATTTTGAGAGATAAAGTTACTGTTCTGGTAGAAAGTTCACTGTCAGGGAGGGCATCAAGGATACACAGTGTATGGAGTAGACTACATTGCCTTAATACATAGAATATAAAGAAAGAAAATTATTTTGAGCATTCAGATTTAAAGAAATTAGAGAATGTTCTTGTCTGTGTGTAGAGCATCAACATCACATTTGTTTCTCATTTTCCAGCCTCATACCCCAGTTAATGAGTCTTTTTCTTTGGATTTGGATTTAAGAGGAAACCTCTGAGTCAGAACAAATGTTCTTAGGAATAGTGTGCACCTCTCCTCTATCAGACTGTGTTATAAGAATTGGACTGGCAGTTTGTACCCACCCTCATGCCACAAAATGCTATATTAGGAAAGGAAATGAATCTGTTTGTACTATTTATTTAATGGTTATCAATGGTTGTTGAAAACCTGGGAGATGTCAGCTGGTTTTCCAGATGATGAGGGTACCATAAAAATGAGCAAGAAAAGATACTTTCTTAAACTGTGTTTGAACTTTAAAAAACAGAGTTTGAGGCAGCCTGGAAGTTGTCTGACGTGGTGAGGAATACCACCATGTGAGCAGTAGGGAGAGAGACCTTGGATTGTAGCAGTTTTAAGGGAGGGGATGGCTACCTAGGAAGCTGTGAAGAGGAGTGTTGGTGGAGTTTTTCTGTTCTGACTACTTGCTCCCAAACAACCAACACAGAGACTTATTATAAATTATAAATGATTGACCAATAGCTCAGTCTTGTTATTAACTAGCTCTTACACATTAACCCACTTTTATTATTTTCTGAGGCTTATGGCTTTTACTTTTTTCCCTTTTCGTGTGTCTCCGTCTGGCTGGTGACTCTTCTAAGTCCACCCTTCCTCATTCTACCAGTTTGGCTTTCCTGCCTCATGTTATTCTGTTCAGCTATTGTCAGTCAGTTTGCTTATTAAATTAATCATAGCAACATATATTCACACAGTGTCCAGAAGAGTTATTTCACAGCATTTCCCACTTTCTATCTAAAAAGGAAGGTTTTAACTTTAGCATAGTAAAATTATATACCATTTTAAGATATGTTACTTTTTTTTATACTGTGGAGTATTTGTTTAATGTTGCAAAGATGTGTTGCATTTAACTCTGTGAAACTGTGTTACTGTGCCTATTTAAGACAACTGATTGGTCTAATAAAGAACTGAATGGCTAATAGCAACACAAAAAAAGACTAGGCAGGGCTGGCAGGAAGAGAGAATGAATAGAAGAAGAAATCTGGGAGGACAGAAAGAAATGAGAGGACGGGGGAACATCAGGAGCCAGCCACCGAGCTACCCAACCACACAGCCAGACATGAAGAGTGAAAGTAAGATATACAGAATTAAGAAAATGTAAAAGCCCAGAAGCAAAAAGTAAATGAGGTCATTTAAGTTAAGGAAATCTGGAACCCTAACCCTAAGCCAAGGTAAGGCTAGAATTTGTAACTAATAATAAGCCTTCATGTGTGATTTATTTGGGAGCTGGATGGTGAGCTTCCCCAAAAACAAAGAATAAAGAGTAAAAAGAAAAAGCCCAATAACAGAGGAGTTTCCATTAAACTTAGTCACGGATTGAATAAAGTCATCAAGCAAATTGGGGTTTACTCCCTGTGAGAAGCACTCAATTCCCACCCCCCCAAACACCACAAACAGGAAGTAAAAGCCGTAAGTTGACACCTTTAAAATGGAAGACAAAAAATACATTTTTCCTTGTAAGTTGACTGCTTCAGACATTTATTACAGTAACAGAAAGCTAAACGCAGTAAACCTCACTTGGAACTTAAGTCTAATTCTAAAGAGCTACACAAGGATCAGGGACAAGTGGGAATGAGGCAGGGTTATTTGTTCTTTAAGTTCTGAACTTTGCTATATAAGTTCTTTACTTGTATAATAAATACTTTAAGTTTACTTAGAATTCATAAGGGAATACTGTAAGTATTCCTGGCACTCCATGCGGTTGAGCCAACATGGCTCCAGTGGGATGCACCTTGTACGGAGGTACGACCCTGGGCGTGACTACATAAACCCGTGCCCACCCTTTCTCTTAAAGAGAAGCCATGCTATGGCCTCTCTCTCCTCCTGTCCTGCTTCTCTGCTTCTGTATCTGCCTGGGAACTCTCTTAGATAAACCCTCATGTGGACTTGGTAGCGTGAGTGTGTGTGTCTCTTCTCATGCGTGAAACCAACAAATACCACTATAATAATGAAAATAATTGTATGTCTGGTAAAAGACATATCTAAATCATAGCAACAAGCATAGTAAGTGATGGTTTTATCTTTTATTTTAAAAACTCTAAGCTTTACCATGAATTGGAGGTTCATGAATAGGTTCTGTAAAGTTATATTTGAGACTGGAGAGAGGGCTTGGTGGTTAAAAGCATTTGACTGTACTTCCAGAGGACCCAAGTTTGTTTTTCAGAACCCATACAGGGGTTTATCGCTGTAAAAACCCGCCGTAAGATATGTTTTAAATGGGGTTTATTTTGTGAAAATCACTTACAAAACAGAGACAGTTTTAAGAGAAAATGAAAGGATAAGGTTGCAGCACACTGGAGCGTTTCTAAGGAAAACTCCTCATCCCCACACCGTACATCCGAACTCCCGTGCCGCTGGCCCGAACTGCGCACCCGGTCGGGAACTCTCGCAAGAGAATGCTAGCTTCCTGTCCTGGTCCTCTCCCTTGAAGGTCTACTTCCGGAATCCTTTCCAGTTAACCACGACCCACTCGTCTCCAGTCCTCTGACACAATTGTTCACATATATAGTTCCTGATTTCCCGCTACGGGGGTTTGCAACCATCTGTAACTCCAGCTCTAGGCATTTTAAAGTTCTCTTCTGGGCTCTGTGGGCACTCATATGATGCAAATGCATACATGCAGGCAGAAAGTTCCTATATGTAAAATAAAAATGAAAAGTAAAGAGAGGAAGGTCACTTTTAAATCACATGTGCATATAACCACACTGGTAATTGTCACATACATAAGCAGAGATGAGAGTTATAAAAACAAAGAAGCATGGTTTTCAAGACTTATAACTTTAAAACCTTCAAGAATTAAAGATAGACAACATTAAGCATAATATTAGATTGATCAAAGGAACTCAAGAAGAACCCAGAACAAATCTGAAGCTGAGAAGCTATTGAATGAATGAATGAAGTTCTATTCAATAACAATTACTGGGAAAGCTGATAATTTGAATAGGAAAGATTAAATGGTTGACATATATGATTACATGGGGGAACTAATACATGTACAATTTAGAGGACAGGTGGCAGGTGGCTTCCACTGTTGCTTACCCTCAGAGAATTTCCCTCAGATCTAGGATACCTTACTTCATCAGGTTGAGCACAAACTTGTCAAACTGGTTGTGCTTTTATTTATCACCTTTTCACCCTTGGGTCTCAATAAGTCAGTCAGAAAAGAAACAATGACTACATCTTGGGCAGACAGATTCAAATGGAAAGATTTTCTGACTTTGTTGACTTTTTTTTTTTAATTTTATGAAAAAGCCACAAGAACCTATAATCTGCTTTTCAGAAGACATGGGCAAGACATAAGAAGTGCTGGCCATTACTGATGGGCAGGATTTAGCCATCAGGCATGCTGTAGGCCCTTGCTTTGACCTTTACATGCACTCTGAGCCTTGAAGGACAAAGCCTGTGGATTTCTAGCTGCATTCCCTATTCCATGCCCTGTTCAGTATGTTTCTGCCTTCCTGCCTGAGGGTATTAGATGAAGAAGCTTGAGCTGTTTACCTGGAGTCAGTAATTTTCCAGCCACTTGGTGAATTTTTGCTGTGCTGTGCCCCTGGTAGCACTGGGTATATAAGTCTGAGATTGACCTTAGATAAACGACATTCTCCTTACACAAATGACCCAAGCATCTGTGTCTATTAAATCTCCAGTTCCAGGCTTGACTCACTGATGATCCAGTGGGTGCTACACATACCACCCAGAGAATCAAACTAAAATTGATCTTTCTGTGATAGAGAGCAGAGGTAAAAGCTGAAAGCCATGTGGCAAGTCAAGACCACAGCACACAAAAAACTCACTTGACCAATGAGGAAAGTAAATAACCTAAGGTCTACACATTTGGGATGGAGAGAAGAGCATTAGGAATTTCCTAATTCACAATTAGGAAAAGTGTGCAGTCTTGGGGTAATCGTGGAGTTACTACTGAATCCAACAATAGGACACTTTGCTGTTGCTTCTGGCTGACTGAGGAACCTCCAATGGCTCACAGGTAAGCAGGGTAGGGGTTGGGGGAGCAGACAGATACTTGGTATGACAAGAGCCAATCTCTCACCATGAAACAGGCATGTCAGTCCTCCTGTCTCACTCCCTACACTGTGTGGATGCTGTCCCAGGAGCCAGGCTTTGCCAGTCAAAGCCAGAGTCAGGTGATACGAGGTGAGAGTCATGACCTCTTCCTCAAGACAGAACATGTGATAGATGATAAAGAAAAGACCAGGGCCAGGAGAAATGCTCTGTACTTAGGAACACTTACTGCTCTTCTAGTTCATTACATGGCAGCTCACAAT
Source organism: Sigmodon hispidus (assembly GCA_004025045.1). Lineage (NCBI taxonomy): Eukaryota > Metazoa > Chordata > Mammalia > Rodentia > Cricetidae > Sigmodon > Sigmodon hispidus. The sequence continues at coordinate 5,534 of PVIH01006977.1, forward strand.
AATCTGGTAAATTTCTGGGGATCTGATTCCTCTAAACTCCACGGACAGTCTGTATTTATGTATATATAAATGTGTGTGTGTGCATGTGCACATACACATGTCCACATAACTAAAAATAACAAAAACAAATATTAAAAAAAAACAAAATGACTATTTTTTCATGGCTCTTAGGCTGCAGGCACTACCCTACTAGTGTGACCTCATGCCAATTTCCTACATATGTGCTAGGTGTCATTGGTTTGTCTCTGGGCCTTTGGAGTTCAGCAGAGCAGGGTGTCCTTTATGTGTGCCATCAACTACTGGTAATAAAGCGAGTGGATTATTGAGCAAACACGTGAATGGTGACATATGCCTGGGAAGATATTTGATTTTATATTGACTTTATTCATTGTGTTCTTTATTTACCACTCTGTGTAACAGTAATGACATTTCTTAAAACTTTGCTCCTACAGCCCCGAGGCTCACTTTAGTGAGTACTCCTGAGGTTGTGCCTTTTACCTCCCAACCACTGGGACTCAGGTTATGGTCCACTCCCCTACCATCTATGGAGGGAAACCCACAATGAATACCAGAAACCACCAGATATACTGAACCCTGTGAGAACAATATTTTTCCTATATATGAGTACTTATGATGAATTTTAATTGATTAGTTAACCATACTAAAAGATTAATAATAACTACTAGTGAAATAAATGTATCAATATACAGTATTAATTACTAAAATGTGTAAAGATTTTATCTTTGTGCTGTTCTGTTTAGCGTTTCTAGACTACACTGACTTTGGATTCTTAATACCTCAGAGGAAAATATTTCAATCAAAAGGGAAAAAGTATGTTTTAGGCTGAATTTGTGGGGATGATGATAAATATATGTGAGATGAGATTAAAGTACATAAATGCTACAATACATGCACAATGCCATTGTATATAAAGAGAAGAGTATGCTCTGACATTGAGTTGCATGTTAAGAGGGAGGAATTCCTGTAACGGGTCCCTTTTGGATGCTGTGGGGTTGCTGGAGATGTATTCAAGTAATTGAAGACAAAGGGAATTCTGCTTAGCTGCTAGTAGTGTACTTGAATCATACACAGAATCGTGGGCTTGTTTCCAGCCTAGAAGTGTCGAGTTCCTCATGATGGGGGAGCCTTTCCTCTAGATGCTTCCAGGGAGAAAGTCTGTAGCATGTGCTCACAGACTATGTCTGCGTAAGCCCTGCCCTGAACAGTAACACAACCCAGGACAATGGCAAGCGTGCGAACACATTACATTTTCCGTTGGTCTGTACTCCATATTCTAAATTAATGTCTGTACTAAGAAATGTGCCTGCATGCTAATCAGTAAGACTGACAGCCCTGGAAAGAGATGACCCCAGTTGCCATCAGTCTCTGTGTCTCTCAGTCTGCTTTGATGTGGGTTTGGGCAGAAGAACTTCCCCTAGAAAGATGTGGAAATGGTAAGGCCAACAGAGTGGAAGAATCTGCTCCTGGCTCACTCTTGGATGAATGAAATTCCCACTTAGAAATTCTTTCCTCTTTTGAAAATACTTGAAACACTTTTTTTTTCAATTGCTATTTCCAGAGTTTGAAACAAGCAACAACCAAAACCCAATCACATTCAACATTCATAGCTGTTGAGAATATTTTATCTAAACCATTCAGGAGCATCAGTGGCCTCACAGCAGGTGCTGAGCCAAATGGGGACATTTTGAGCCTCATCTAAAGCTGTGTGGGTATCAGTCACAGAATGCTGGTAACCACTGAAGCAGGTGCCGCTGATAATTTCTCATGAGATAGACAAGCTTGGAAAGATTAGATGAACTGTTGTTATCCAAAACTCATGAGAGGCTACCACAACTCAAATCCATGTCACCTTACTAAGTACTATCTGTCTTACTAATTATTATTATACATTTATTAAAAAAAACCCACAGAAACACTGTACCTGATGTGATAACTCCTCCCCCATAGTCAGGATATCTTACAGGAGTTTGTCTTTAGGATGTCATTTTCTATACACTTAGTGGCACACATATTGTAGAACTAGAGTCATAGCTGATCATAAATCTCTGACTCTTCCCCCATATTTTAGAGTATGCAACTTGGACAAAGTTGTCAATCATTCATTCTCATTTTACCAACTCAGTATTTCTATTTTCCTCTGTGAATGTCTTAGTCTAAACCTGGGTCACTTTAAATGTCTTCAGTTTTGCCACCTTTAATTTTTCTCGACTTTAACTTTTCTGAACTAGTACTTTGTACAATTCTCTGCACAATTGTCTTCCCATCTTGGAATTTACAAGAAACAAGCCTTTCTCTCAATGTTCAGATCTTTAGGCCCTCTGTTGTTGAATTAGGCCATGTACAATCTTAGTCCTGGAAAACACAGCAGTCCCCTAGTCAGAACCGCTCAGTCTGACCTGCATTCTGTTTGTCTTCCTGAGTCTTTCAGGTAGGAAAGGTTTGAAAAGCAAGACCTTGGAGGGCAGGGCTTCCTTCTTTCATTTGTGATCCTGAGAATGGAGTGAGCATTTGCATATTAATTTAATGTGTCTGTGTTGTCAACATTATGAGCTTGGGTTGTCCTGAAAACAGGAAAGATGAAGATGGGGACTATGGCTGAGCCCTTCTTTAATCTCATAGAACTTGGAGTCTGGCACTGGGGATGCTGCACTGACATCCAGGCATTCTCTTGTAGTTTTTTTGTGGGAAGAAGGGGACCACAGGTGATGCTCTCTATTATTGCTTCTTTGGTGAGAACTCAACTGTCCCCTTCACTGACTAGGGAAGTGGTTGACCCATGACAGTAGGGATGGCAGTGGGTGACAAGGAGGCTACCCTCAAGGAAGACTATGTAGGGAGGTTCTAGCTGAGTACTTGAGATCAGGTGCCAAATTGTGTAATCCTACAAGTCCCTTGAAGACCAGTGGCAAGCCCAGGTGTGTTTTTCCTGGGGTGCACAAAGCTGGGTTTTTCCTTTGTTAGCCTGGATATTTTTCTCCCTATAAAAAAATCTAGGTTCTTGGACATGTGGAGTCTTGAGGGAGAAAATTTCTCTCCCAAGTTTGAGTTCTTCCTTCTGCTCTGACCTGTTTCCAGCTTAATATTCTCCCTTGTAATTCAGAAGTCTCTCTGCATTCCCAGGATATACCCTTTCAGCACTCAAATGCACCAGTACACACACAGGGATCTTTACACATCCCAGTGAAGTTTTATAGAGTTGTTAGCTTCTAGTTATCCTGTTCTTGTTTTAAATGCCTTCTGTATACGTGTGCTCATACCTATCCACTATTTTATGTGTGCTCCCCATTTATATGTTGGAGCCCTAGACTCTGATCATATGCTGTCTAGGGTAGGACTTTCAGTAGATTTTAAAATTGAAGCCCTCATAATGGAATTAGTGGCCTTGGAAAAAAAAAAGAAAGAAACGTCAATCTCTCTCTCTCTCTCTCTCTCTCTCTCTCTCTCTCTCTCTCTCCTTCTCTTCTATGTGAAACTCAGCAAGGAAATGCTGTGCTCAAATTGGGAAGAGGTCCTTTCTCTAGTCAGTGTTCTATTGCTGTGAAGAGGTACCATAACCATAATAACTCTTATAAAGAAAAGCATTTAATTGGGTCTTGCTTACAGTTTCAGAGGTTTAATCTATTGGTGGAGAGCATGACATCATGCAGGCAGACATGGTACTGGAGAAGTAGCTAAGAGCTCTACATCTGGCTCAGCAGACATCAGAAAGAGAGCACTCTGGCTTGACCTTTTGGAATCCCAAAGCCCACTGCCAGTGACACACTTTCTCCAACAAGGTCACACCTCATAATCTCTCTCCAGTAGTGCCACTCCCTGATGACCAAGCATCCAATATATGAGCCTGTGGATGTCATTCTTATTTACATCACCAACAGCCTGACCACTGTCATTCATAATCTTAGACTCGTAGCCAGCAAGGACTATGACAAACAGATATTTATTGTCTAGGCTGCCTTGACTGTGTTATTTTCTTATATTAGCTTGCTAAAACAAATCTTTGGAGACTTTCTAGTATTAAAACATTTAGAAATCATCAATTTCAGAGCAATAGCACTGTTTTCAAAGAGGAGCAGGTAGATGATGGTCAGGGCCACGTTGTCTCACTTTGAACATTTATTTTCAAAGTCTCTGGTCCCACTTTGTAAGTGTAACTTAAAGGTCACCATTTCGAGAGTACAGGTTTTCATCCCTACATCTGGAGGCTCGAGGAACTGTTTTTCTAAGTTTCTAAATCTGACTTTTCTCCAGCAGAGACCAAGTGAAAATAGACAGAAAATAAATGAGGCATTTCCTCTATCCAGATGTCCAGAGGGAAAATTGCCCATGCATGGGGCCGATGCATGAGACAGCTCTCAGAGCCAACATTCTCTGGAGTCCAGGGGATCAGATGCCTCTTATGCATGGCTCCATTCCATAAACAGAGACCCCCAAGGTCCCAAGCCAGCTTTGTGCTTTTGTAGGGATTTTAGTTATCTCTTCAAGCTCTGGTCTCCATATCAGAGTGCTCTGCTGCCAGTGTGAGCCCAAGGCTTCAGAAGCATGGCCAGCAGGAAGATATTTGGGAAGCCTCACTCAGGTATGCAAGTTCAGCAGTCCTTGAGCACTGGAGAATCGAGGCTGGAAGTGGCAGCTGAGGGATGCTGTCCTCAGTAACTATGCTTGAGTGCCAGGGCACATGGGCACTGGCTGCCTCTGGCTGCAGAACACCTAAGAAGATTTATCCCCTCATGCTGACAGGCTGACTTACCACATTCTAACTTGATGTGAATCCTGTTTAGTGCATATAGTTTTGCTTCATTAGTTTATGGGTCTACCTATGGTGTGGTTGTTATATCTCTTTTAAAGATCATTTCTACCATGTATTTTTCTGTGCAGTAAGCCCATACCTCTTTATATAGCTCAGTTTTACTTTAAAAATTCTACTTCTTTTGAATTTGCTTTTCTACCATGAATACAAAATAAGCCTCTTAATATGCTGTTACTTGTGTTACTGGGAGTGTACTAGATGTGACAGCAAATATTTTTGTAACCTAAGGCTTAAGAATGACATACATTTTGCCACTGAAACAAAACTACCCTAAATTGACAGAACTTTCACATTTCTTTTCAAGTCAATTCTTGAGTGTTTTTATGACTATTTCTAATAAAACTTTTTTCATGTAATTTATTCATGTATACTGTTTAGATAAAGAGTACATTTTCCTGCATGAGTACCACAGCGAACCATTACCTTAGTTTCTTGTCCATTTCTGCTGGTCCTGGAAAGTATTCCAGTCCAATGTCCTCGTAAGGAATGCGATGTAGGAATCTACTTTGAATCCTCACTGCAGCCGAGGAGACCCTTGGGCTTCTATATTGTAGAGGTTCCATCATGTACTAGAGAGCTTTGAATGAAGACCAGTGGCTGAGAGTTTGACTCTGTACTGTTAGAATAACTGAGTCATTTATTTCAAGGAAACTTAAATCCCAAATATTTCTTTAGTGTCGTAAAAAAGAATCAATATGAAACTTTCAAAGCAAAATTAAGTGTTTATTAACCAGGGAAAGTTTTGAACTTTGAACTCAAATACCAGAGGTCCAGTAAGTTCCCAGGCCCCAGGTTGCCACGGTGATTTTTTGAGCTATAGGGAAGTGAGTCAATGCTGGGTTGTCACAGGCCTTCACACCAAGGGTGCTAAAGCCTAAAATCTGTAATAAATGTCAAGAAACTGACCTAATTTAGTTTATCTTGTCATTAAAAATCTGCCATAAAAATGTCTTGCAGTTTCTCAACACTTTTCTAAATATGGTTTCCTTTGGGTCACATGCAATTGTCCTCATTAACATCTGATGGCGTGGACTGCCTTGATTAGGCTCTGACAGTTTTCTTTAGTTAAGTCAGTTATTTATGGCTCACGGGGCAAGGACTGGGAGAGAATTGAGGCAAGTCTGCTTTCATTTAGTCTGGGTTAGAGCTGGTACTAAACTCACTTGCTTTCTCCCCATTTCCTTTCATCCCTTTGTTGACACTCTACTAGAAGTATAAAACTTCTGCAAGGCTACTTGCACCAGGGCTTTCTTGTTTATAACAGATTTTCCAAGCTAAAGATTAATTATGGTAAGTATAGGTCTGAAGACATAAAAAGAAGCATGGGATTTCTAGGAGGGCCTGGTGGCACGGGCCTATAACCGTATCTACTTAGGAGACTGAGGAAAGAGAGAGTATTTTGTTGATTAGATTGTTTTCTAAGATAATTGTGTCTGATGAGGTACATGGGTGGGAGAAACTGAGGCTCATAAAGGCTTAACTACTTGTGCTCACCACACTTCTCATGAACAGCTGACCAAGAGCCATAAGCATTTTAGAAAATTTAGCTTTCTCAGATGATAGCAATAAGGAAGGACTCACATTTCATGAATTTTTACATTGGAACAGATCATGGACAGTCCTAATCTTCTTAAGAAACCTAAGATGGAGACTTAACCCACTTCATTGTAAAATATAAGAGGAGTGAATGGTGAGCATTAAACAGTGAGGTCCTGGCCACAGGCAGCAAGTAGAGTCATCATTTGAATCCATGATATATTTTCTTATTATAGATGCTTTTTAGTGCCACAGTTTGTTTCAATGTATCTATTAACCAAAAAAAGGCTGAAAATTCACTGATGCCATTATGCAGCTTATAATGGCTTGTTCTGCCAAAATTCTTTCCTTTACAGGGTCTAATCCCTAGAGGACATCATACATTCCATTCTCCTCTCCCAACAGTAGAGTGTCCACCTCTTGACATCTCTCCTTTCTCTCACTGGCTGCCTCTGACTTCTTCCATCCCTTCTTTTCCCATCCCTCCCTTCTTCCCTCGTTCCCTTCCTCCCCCCCCCACTCTGTCCTTCCTTACAATTCTTTCTTTCCTTTCTACAGTACTATAGACTGAACTCAGGGCCTCATATATACTGGGAAATCACTCTAACATTGAGCTATATCTCCACCATTCTTTTGCTTTTTATTTTTAGGCAGACTGGTCTAACTCATTCTATAGACAGGTAGGCCTTGAACCCCTGCGCTTTCTGTGTTGGTCTCTTGAGATGTTGGGATTCTAGGCCTTATAACACCAGACCTGTGTAGAAGTCTTATTTGTATCTTTCTTATGTCATCCACTTCTGCCCTTGAAGTTGATCTTATCTCCAACTTTTACAATCTATGTGCTAGCTGTAACAACCATGCTATTGTCTTTGTTTCCCTGTCTGTCCATCATCTCCACCTTAGCAGATTACTTCTCATGTGTCTTGAACAGTTTCAGTAGACATGAAACAGAGAGTTGACATTGTAAATTACTAGGTGTTAGTTATGGTTTGCTACTGCCCTGAGTTTTTAGCACTGTTCTGGAATATAATAAATTACTAGAAACAATTTTATGATTTTTGATAAGTATCTTAGAGTTCATATAAAATACTATGTTTTTAGGATGACACCTATGGCTAGAAATACTAATGATTCTTTTCTACATTAATACAGAAAAAAATTACCCAAAGTTATGAAGTGGTTTTTTATTTTTATTGGTTGATTTTTATAAATTTTTCTAGTTAGCATACAAAAAAATGAGGTTTGTTATGGCATATTCTCTCTCTCTCTCTCTCTCTCTCTCTCTCTCTCTCTCTCTCTCTCTCTCTCGTGTGTGTGTGTGTGTGTGTGTGTGTGTGTGTGTGTGTGTGTGTTTATGTTCATATGTGTTTGAGGCCGGAAGTCAACATCATGTATTGTCTTAGTTTCTCTCCAACCTAATTCTCCAGCTCAAAGAATGGAAGAATTTCATACAATGTATTTTGATCATAATGAGCACTCTCTCCTAACTCCTCCCAGATTCACCATCATCCTCCTTCCCACTCAGATTTGTGTCTTTTAGTTTTTTAGGCACATGGAGTCTAATTTGTATTGCTCAAATACTGTAGAGTGTGATGTCAGCCCCTAGAGCATGGCCTCTTGCCAGGATCACATCTTTAAAAGTCTCCCTCTCTCTCTCAGCAGTTATCAGTTAGTTAAAGCTCCTCAGCTGGGGTGAGACTCGGCAAATGCTCATGGGATTTTGCCTAGCCTTTTATAGAGATACTTAATTGTCAACGTTCATTCTTGTTTTCATCACAATAGCCAGAAATTGGGAAATGCAAATCAACTGATGAATGCAACAGCAAAATTGTGCTTTATTGCACAATGGAATAGCATTCAACTGCTAAGGAAAATGAAGTTATGTAGTTCACAGGTAAGTGGATGGATTAGGCAGCAATCATCCTGAGTGAAGTAACAGGATCCAGAAAGCATATTTCCGTGACTGTTCATCTCAGCCTTAACCTACTGTAACTAACATGCTGAGGACAGTTCTCTTTGTTATGTGGGTAAATCATCTTCTCATATGAGTTTTAGGACTGTTTCTGACATGCTGTGTTCTTTGCTGGTTACATATGGGGATCTGTGATTCTATGAACAGGAGCCTTCTGCATACCCCAAGTGCACTGTCTGTCTGTCTGTCTGTCTGTCTTTTTCCTGCCTGGGCCTTTATTTGGCTGCACCATTATGTGCACCTTTTTATTCTGCTCAACTTGATCCAGTCCTGCTTGGACATGCTTCTGCCCATGGGCTGATCTGGCTTTGTGGAGCCTAGAACTTACGCAATTCAGGGGAATCCTTTTGAAAAAGAAAATGAACTCATAGCCACGAATATGAAATGGCAAATTCATAATCAATTGCAAATGAGGACACTTACTCCAAATGAGGAAAGAAATCACAACAAATTTTAAAGCTCTGAAAAATTTCATTTATATTTATCTCAGCTTGTTTCGGGGAGGGATGTTATTTTAATCAGATTTGTATTTTCACATGATCATTAATTTAAAAATTAACCACAGATTATACAACTATGATTAAGCCACACTTTAATCTGCTCTGTTGCCTGAAGCCCTAAACTGTGTCATCAAATTTCTTTTTTTCTGCATGTCTTGATTCTGTAATTAGTTCATTACTGAAGTTCTAGATATCAAACATTTCTATTCTCTTTGTCTGACTCTGTCTCTCTGTTTCTGTCTTCGTCTGTCTCTGTGTTTGTCCCCCCCCCCCCCGTGTGTGTGTGTGTGTGTGTGTGTGTGTGTGTGTGTGTGTGTATGTGTGTGTATGTGTGTGTGTGTGTGTATGTGTGTGTGTGTGTATGTGTGTGTATGTGTGTGTGTGTGTATGTGTGTGTATATATGTGTGTGTGTATTTGTGTGTGTGTGCTGGGCAGTTTTGCTGGTAGTCCCAGCCTGATGATTTGACTCCAGTGTGATGATGTGAGCTTTTCATCTCTAATGACCAGAAACTAGAGAATCTCCCAGTACCTGCCTCCTGTTTCCTCTCTGGACATTCCCAGCTCCATTACCCTCCACTTGGCAGCTATGTTCTGTATGAGACACCTCCTGAGACCATGTGATTACTGTTTTCTATTGCAGACACAGATACCTCCTGGGAAGCTTCCTAAGCTCTAAGTTGATTCCAAAAGATGGTGTTAGTTGAGACAATGAAGAATGGCCTGGCTATGTGAGGAAAAAAATTAAGAACCAAATAAGTATGTCTCCTGAGCCCATGCCCCTGCCTTCATGGTCCTATTCACACTACTGTTGTTTTCAAAATGTGCAGGGTGTGTGTGTGTGTGAAAGTTTAGTAGAGCCACTGTGCTTCTCCAAATACTGTTAGCACAGACTGCTTTCAAATTTTGCCAAAATCAGCATTGAAATGGCCAATTCTGGACAACGGTTTAAGGAAGGTCTCTGGAGCTGTCTTTGTATGGTCCTGCCATCCTCAAGAGACAGGTGCTCCATATCTAGGCATTCTTTAGACCCTGCTGTGGACAGAGAGATTTCAGAGTGGTGTTTAGTGACTGTGGACATTGTGATGGTTTCAGAATACTCATTCTTGATCAGCTTCTAAGGCATAGGCATTCATTTCTCTGAATCACCTCTCCATCCCTAGTTGGGGAGGCTGGCCCATTTCTCCTGTCCCACCTTTCTGGGTATCACCCTTTGGTTAAGCTTCTTATATAAAAATGGTCATTCAAAGCACTGAGAATGATTTTTAGAATCTATTGTGTGAGTCAGAGCACTCAGTTTTACCAAATTCCTTATTTCTTTTCCAGTCCTCACAATGGTCCAGCTGGGTATAGAAGACAAATTCTCCATTACAAATTGGACCCTGAAGCTCACAGAGGTTGATTAATATACCCTTGGCTTACATTGGGGAGAAGAACCTTGACAAATTTTTGATCTAGCCAGAAATTCCTCCACAATATTCAGTGAGTCCTCTTAGTTTTCCACTTCCAGGTCAAGGCCTTTGCTCTGTTTAAGAGGCTCACACTCACACTTTGAGACTCATGCTGGTATATTTGGTGTGTGTCTGTGTATTTCTGTCTCCATGGTTCATGCTTAAGCTTAATATGAAATCATTTGATTAAGTGCCCCCAATGAAGATGGAAAAGTGTATACAATATCTCAACAAGGCTATGTTTGGAGAATTGTGAATTCAATGCAAGTTTAGAGAACATAGCTTGAGCTACACCGGGAAACCCAGCCTCAAAAACAAAATGAGCCATCAAAATGACTCTTTATCTGCATCATAAAATATGCATTTTAAACCAGGACTTAGTCACCATTTTACTTTCTTTTTATGCATCATACATATTTTAATATTAATTAGTATGTAAAGCATTTCAGTTTCATACGGTCCCATTAATTGTTGATGTTTGTGTCTATGCTATTGTTGTTCTGTTAAGCAAGTTGTCTCCTGTGCCAATACATTTAAGACTATTATCTATGTTCTTTTCTATCAGGTTTTTGTTTCTGATTTTAAGTTTAGATCTTAGATCCTCTTGCATTTGAGTTTTGTACAGGGTGATAGGTATGGATCAACTTGCATTCTTCTATTTGCTGACTTCCCATTAGAACAGGAAGATGTTGTTGAAGATGCTTTGTTTTATCCATTGCTTATTTTTTGATTTATTTATTAAAAATCAGATGTCTAGAAGTATATGGAATTTTGTCTGGGTTTTTGTTTTAGTTCCATTGATCAACATGTCTGTTATTATGAAAATAGCATGTGGTTTTTAACTACTATTGCTCTGTAGTACAGTTTGAAATCAGGGATAGTGATACCTCCAGAAGTTCCTTTAGTGTAAACGATTGTTTTAGCTATCCTGGATTTTTTGGTTTTCCATATGAATTTGGATATTGTACTTTCAAGTCCTATAAAGAATTGTGTTGGGATTTTTAATGAGAATTGCATTAAATATGTAGATTACTTTTGGTAAAATTGCCATTTTTACTAGTTTAATCCTACCAATCCATGTGCATAGAATATTTTTCTATGTCTGATATCTTCATCAATTTCTTTCTTCAAAGACTTAAAGTTTTTGTCATATAAGTCTTTTACTGGCTTGGTTAGAGTGTCACCAAAATATTTATATTATTTGTGGCAATTGTGAAGGTATTGTTTCCCTAATTTCTTTCTTAGCCCACTTATTGTTTGTATATACAGGGCTACTATTTATTTTGTATCCAACCACTTTGATGGTAGTTGGCTATATGTGTGGATGACGGAAGTGATTGCTTTCCATGACAAACAGAAACCTTCTTCACAAGGTTTCTGAAGAATGTTGATTGTAAGCCTTTGTGTATGTCCTAGTGATCCTTCTGCTCAGATCAGAGTCTAGGCCGAGCTGACCTCAGAATGTCATTGATGACATTGTCAGCAGCAGTGTCATTTTGAGGATGCACTTTGGACTTAACACCCTAAAAATTATCTCAAAGATTTGTGCCAAGGTGAGCTTTACCTGTCTTCTGAGTGCTTTCCAGTGTAACCATGATAAAGATTAACTTATCAAAGCTACATTTCTAGAAATTTTTTTATATCATAAATGTTTACTTTCATCAAATAATTTTTTTGTTTATTCAATTTTTCATACATTTTCTGATTGAGGTTGTTTTCATAGTAAATTATTTGACTGGCTTTTGTTTTCCAGTATGTGTGTGTGTATGTATGTGTGCATGTTTGTGTGTTTAAGTAATTACATGCACATGTAATTGTTCCATACAATTTATACATATGTTTAAAATAGGCAATATATATAACTCTGGCTTATCTACTTCTTTTTAGTGTGTTTTAGTGAATTGAAATTTAGTGTGTATGTAAACACACACAAATATATTCTATATTGTTGAATTTAATGGCTAATATTTTATTGTAGACATACATACCTATGTTTGTGAGGGTTGCTAATTTCTCAATTTTTGCTTCTTGCAATGTATTTTTTTCTGATTTTAGCATTATTGTTGCTATAAGTATTATCATGAAATGTATGGTATCTTGACTTTCAGAAGAAATCTACAGCAAAGCCATTATTCTTTTCTTAAATGCCTTTGTTACAATTAAACCATGTATACTGATTAGTTTCTTGTCAACTTGACACAAGGTAGGGTCACCTGGGAAGATAGGAAACTCAGTTGAGGGACTGCCTCCATAATATTGGGTTGTCGACAAGTCTTTGGTAGCATTATCTTTATTAATGATTGATGTGAGAGGGTTCATTCCCTGAGCACAGTAGTCCCTGAAAGGTGGTCCTGGGGGGTATATGAAAGTAAATCCGGCAAGCAACAGGGAGCAAGGTAGCAAGCCAGTCATCAGTATTACTTTACTGCCTCTGCCTCGATGTTAGCCTCAAAATTCCCGCTTTAAGCTCCTTTAAGTTGACTGAAGTCCAGGCAGCCTAAGACAAGCCTAGACATAGGGCCCTACATTGATCTTTCCCTGCACTCTGAGCCTTGAGGCAAAGCCTGTGGATTGCTAGCTGCACATCCTGTGTTCCACAACCATATCAGGTATCTTTCTGCCTTCCTGACTGGGGGGTTAGAAAAGAAATAATTTTTCAGCCACCTGGGGAATTTCCACTGTCCTCTGCCCTGGAGAGCACCAGGTATATAAGTCTGAGCTACAATCTCAAAAAATGACATTTTCCTTGAAGGAATGACTCAAGCATCTTGTGTCTTTCAATCTCCAGGCCTGTGTCCAATTCACCAATGACTCAGGTAGCATAGGCACTATACCCTGATTTCCATACTCATGGATTTTCCTAGGTACTTGTTGTATTATTTTATTTAGTTCTAGTTCAATTTTAATCATTCTATTTATATAATTTCTACATTGCAAAATTTTTATTATGGGTTAGTTTATGATGAAGAACATGATGAATTCTGATGAATATTCTATGAGCGCTTGAAAATGATTTGTATCCTTCATTGTTGATGAGTATTTTGCAAAGTCAACTAGATCAAGCATTTTGATAATGTCACTGACACGATTTCCATTCTTGCTGAGTGTTTACTTATGCATGTATCTCACTCAGGATCCAAAGACGTAAGTAGAAGTCTCTAATTTGTAACTGTTTTCATGTCTGCTGAGTTTTTCCATGTCTTTTAAAGATTAGTTATCTGATGCATATGTTTAGAGTTATTTTGTTTTCTGTAAAATTTGCCCTTTGCTGTTAGGCAATGTAGCTACATCTCTGACAAATATTCTTTGTTCTGAGTTTTACTGTATATGAAAATTGCATTACTTTTTTATTTTGCTTATTTTTGGCATCATCTATTTCTTCATTCTTTGACTTTTTGCTTATCTGTCCCTTCCTATAAGAGGTGAATTATAAAAATACATTTATTTGTTTGTTTGTTATTATTTATTTTACATCCTGGCTACAGTTTCCCCTCTCTTTTCTCCTCTAAGTTCCTCTATTTCACCCCATCTGTTCTCATCCCTTAATCCACTTCTCCCTTTCAATTTAGGAAATGTCAAGACTCTCAGGAGTATCAACAAAAATACATGGCATGCCAAGTTGTAGGAAGACTAAGCACCTGTGCTAAGGCTGAGCAGGGCAACTCAGGATGGATAGTAGAATCCCAATAGCCTGTAAGAGTAAGAGACAGCCCCTGTTTCTGCTGTTAGATGTGGTGATATATTAAAAATTAAATAAAACCAGTATGGAATATCAGAGAACAGATCCACCCATAGTTAAGCCAGGAGGGTCAGAGAGTGGTAACTCATGCCTTTAATCCCAGCACAGGGAAAGATCAGGAGTGGTAATCTATACCTTTAATCCCATAACTCTAGAGACAGAGATCTTTCTGTGTTTCTGTGAGTTCAAGACCTACCTACCAAATAGTAGTAGTTCACACCTTTAATCTTAACTCTGGAATATGATGCAGAATTGAACCCAGAAGTAAAACAACTGCATGAAAAAGGTATTTAAGGCAGATGAAGCGACAAGGAGCAAAGCTGAGGATGCTGGAAGATAGGTTGCCTGGGTGAGATTTGACTGTGGTCTGTTTCCTCTCTCTGATATTCTAGCTTTTCCTCATATCTGGCTCTGAGTTTTCACTTGGTAACAACTAGAATTCATGTTACATTTGGCGTCCATCTTTGAGGCACGAATTCCCAAAAAAGCCTCTTGCTGACGAAAGCAGCATGTAGCCAGAAGAGTAATAACCACTGACTGGCTAGGCTTTCTGAGTTAGCCTCCAGTCTTAGGCAGACTGGCCAGGCATGTTTCTTTTTAATTTTTTCTGGGTAAGTTTTTCAGACAGTGGCCTCCTTCTCCTGGTGTGTTGCATTTTGTTTTGGATTTTTTGGACCCCTCCTTGAGCTGCTATCACATTAGGTAGCTACTCCACTTAACAGTCATTTAAATTGTTACTGACAACAAGATTGGTGAATAAATTGAATTTTTTTTAAAGCAGGAATTGGTTTAAGGCAATAAAAGGTGTTTGGTCTTTCTGCAAACTTACTCTAGATTTGATATTGGAACCAGTAAAGGAAAATAAAGTGGATGGAACTATCTTCATGATGTTTTTTTATATTGTTTATGGTGACTATTTTATTTGATTTCTCTTTTATCATTTAAAAATAAACTAATGTGAATGTCAAGAAGAAAGTCTTAGAAAAGCCTGTTAAAAAGTAAACACAAAACCTTGAATATTCCAATCAAAAAATGGGGTTCAGATCTAAAAATGGAATTCTCAGCAGAAGAATTATGAATGACGGAAAGGCACCTGAAAAAGTGCTCATCATCTTTAGCCACCAGAGAAATGCAAATCAAAACAACTTTGAGATACCACCTGATACCTGTTAGATTGGCTAAGATAAAAGACACAGAGGACAGCCTATGCTGGAGAGGATGGGGACAAAGGGGAACACTCCTCCATTGTTGGTGTGAATGTAAGCTTGTTCAGCTACTTTGGAATGCAGTATGGCGGTTTCTCAGAAAATTGAGAATCAATCTCCCCAAGGACCCAGCAATACCACTTCTGGGTGTATACCCTAAAGATGCACAGTTATACCTCAAAGGCATTAGCTCAACCATGTTCATAGCAGTATTATTTGTAATAGCAAGAATCTGGAAACAACCTAGATGTCCCTCAACTGAAGAATGGATTAACAAACTGTGGTACATCTACACAATGGAGTACTACTCAGCAGTAAGAAAAAATGATATCCTAAAATTCACAGGCAAATCTCAGGATGGATTTGGAGAATATCCTCCTGAGCGAGGTATCACAAACTCAGAAAGATAAGCAGGGGATGTACTCACTCATTAGTGGACTCTAAACAAACAAGAAAAAAGCAAAGCATGCCCAAGCTGCAAACCACAACCACTGAACAGCTTGGGATCAGAAACATCTTGGACTGACTCCTTGGATCCCACTCCCTTGAGAGGAACACCTGACTCAGTCTTGAGGTTGGGGGGAGAAAACTGGATCTGCCAGGAGTGGAGGCTGAACTAAGCAATATTGGGACAGTGGGACCTTGGGACTGCCTGCCATTTGCTCAGGGAGGGGATGGGGAGTTGTGGAGAAGAGAGAATGACCTGATGTGTTGGGAAAGGGAAAGGACCTTGAATAAGGATATGCAGGATAGAAAGTGTGACTTCTTTGTTTATAATAATAAAAAAGATATATATATATATACATATATATATATATAAAAGTGAACACAAACATATTCAAACCCAAACAGAGGAGTATAAGTAACCAATCTCAGCAATGTCTTCTTAGAGTATACAAGAATAGCCTGAGGTTATCAAACAGTCAACATTAATATATCAAGTAACCTTAAAAAATTGCAAAATGATAAAAATTGTACCGAACTTAGTTGGCATCTAGTACAAATGTTAGAATTAAAAAGAGTCAGAAGTGTAATTGTTACATATGGTATGCACTCACCACTTGTAAAACAAATGCTAAATTTCTGGTCATCATGTAATCGGATTACCCCTAAGGACTAGTTAGATATGGTTACTGCTGTTTTGGAAGCTGGGCCATTTTACAGTGGAAAACATAATGGAAGGAGGTAGCTAAAACAATAGAACAAAGAAACAGAGCCAGAAGCATAGAAGTCTCCCAAGACCAACTTTTTGTGGAGGAGGATTTTGCTGATATAGAAAGACAAATATTATAAAATAATAAGCATACCCTGGATTTATGCTGCATGGCAGCACTAAATATAAGGGATCAGATTGAAAAGATAGGAAAGAAAACTAAACCCTTCACAAAAGTAATCCAAAGACAAAAAGAATCTTTTATAGACATTTTGCAGAGATTAACTGTAGCATGATAGAATGGTACCAGATTCAGAAGCTAGGCAAATAATAATTGAACCTCTGGGTTTTGAGAATGCTAACTCACAATGTAAAAGAATAATTAGACCATTAAAAGCAAGGCCAGCACCCTTGGAGAATTGGATTTGTAAGACAATTAATCTAGAGCCTTATGACTGTGATAACTGGGTAGGAGAGGTTATTTCTAGAGGTATAAGAAAAAGTCAAAATGTTAAATGTTACAATTGTGAAAGGCAAGGTCACATGAAAAATGATTATAAATGAGGCATTCCCAGAAATGGTACCTTTGTTAGAAATAATTTCAAGAGAATTCCCCTCTCCTCTGGACTATGCAGAGGGTATGGGAAAGGAGGTATTGGACTATTGAGTGTAGGTCAACAAGGGACAGACAAGGTATCTTTCTGCCTTTGGAAAATGCACCAAAGGGGCTTTCAAAAGCCCCCATATCAAATCCAGATCAATCTTACCCTACCATCATGGAGGAAACACCTTTCCAGAACAATTGAAATTAAAAATCTATTCTAAAAATATTTACTACACTGAATGATAGAAAATCTATAAAAAAAGAAAAACTTTAGGAAAAAATTATGAAGTGAATATTTTGGCAAGCTTCTACTAATGAACAAAGGCCAAAGTGAAAAGTATGAATAAATGATGTTATTATTGAAGGCTTATAGGACACAGGAATGGATGTAACAATAATTTCACCAGAATCTTGGCATCTGTATTGACCCTTTCAGGAGGCAAATGTTTAGTTTTCAGGAATTGGGACATTATCCCAAGTAAAACAAAGTGCAAAATGGCTTGAGTGTATAGGACCAGAAGGACAGAGAGGAAAATTAAAGCCATATTGGTTTAACACTGCTATAAATTTCTGGGGATGAGATTTACTATGACAATGAAGTGCACAAATTAATATTCTTCTAAACACAGAGATAAGCCATAAACTAACACATATTTCTGGAAAAAGAAAACATTAGAAGGTATTTTGAGAAACAGTCACAAACCATTCAGGCTGTACAGAAACAAGGAACAACAGCTACTGATCTTTCAAAGACACCCATAGCACTACCTTTAAAATGGTTAACAGACAAACCTATATGGATTCATCAGTGGCCTTTAACAAAAGAGAAAATGCAGGCTTTAGAGTAGCTAGTACAGGCGCAGTTAAATGCTCAGCATTTTGAAGAATGAATCAGGCCTTGGAATTCTCCTTATTTAAAAAAATTCTGGAAAATGGAGAATGGTAACAGATCTAAGAGCAATAAACAAGGTGATCCAGATAACGAGCTCTCTACAGTCTAGAATTCCATTGCCTTCTTTTTTAGCTAAAGAGTATCCAATTATAGTTATTGATTTAAAAGATTATTTCTTTATAATACATCTATAAGAACAAGTCAAAGAAAAATTCACCTTTACAGTGCCCACTTATCATAATTCTTGGTGTGTAAAGAGATATTAATGGAGGATCCTCCCTCAGGGAATGCTGAATAGCCCTACTCTGTGCCAATATTTTGTACAAAAGTCATTAGAACAGATACATAACAGATTTCCACAATCTATAATCAATTAATACATGGATGGCATCTTGTTGGCTGATTCAAATATTGACCTTAAAAAGGATATATGAAGAAGTTAAAAAAAAAAATGCCTGCTTGGGGATTGCAAATTGACACTGAAAAAAAAAAAACAAAGAGGAGATTCCATTAATTATTTAGATTACAAAATAGGCCAACACAAAATTAGACTCCAAAAGGTACAAATCAGAAAGATAGATTTAAGATATTTAATGATTTTTCAGAGATTGCTAAGAGACATTGCCAATTTAGGAACCACTATTGGAAAAAAATAGTGACCTGGATAATTTTTTCAAAACCTTAAATGATGAGAAGGGCTTAAATAGTTCAAGAGAATTGTGATCTAGAGCTGAGAGCGAACTGGCTTTGGTGGAAAACAAATTACAGGGTGCACATGTTGCATTCTAGTTATCTTGCCCTCTATACATTCTTCTACAGGAATTTTAATGCAAAGGGAAATTGTTATATCTGAATGGATATTTTTACCACATAAACCAAATAAGATATTAAAGACATATGTAGAAAAGATTTCTGAAATAATTTTTAAAGAAAAATTAAGACTTTGTGAATTGACAGGAATGGACCCAGCAGAAGTTGTTGTACCTTTAATTAATGAAGAAATTGACCAATTATTGGCAGAAAGTGAACCTTGGCAAAGATCCAGCTGTAATTTCTGGAGCCCCTACATTTTATACTGATGTAAGCAAATCAGAAGTCGGGTTACAAATCAGAAAATGTAAGTAAAGTGGCTCAAATCCCTTATAATTTTGTTCAAAAGTCAGAATTATATGATATCATGATGGTATTAATGAAATTCACCAAACCTTTCAACATAGTCACTGAATCTCAGTATGCAAAAAGAATTGTTTTACACACTGTAACTGTTGATTTTACTAATGATAAGTCAGAATTAACTTCATTATTTATTCTGTTACAAGAAATAATAAAGAATAAGAATTATTCCATAACACACATCCGATACCATATGGGTTTGTCAGCTCCTTTAGCACCAGGTAATAATGAGATTGATAAATTATTAATAGGAAATATGCTAGAGGCCTCAGAGTTTCATTAAAAAAAATCATGTCAATAGCAAAGTAAAAAAGGTTACTTTATCACTTGGCAACAAGCCAAAGAAATTGTAAAAAGATGCTCCACCTGTTTCTTCTATAACCAAACTGCATTACCACCAGGAAGTAATTCTAAAGGTATATATAGAAATGAAATTTGGTAGACCCATATGTTGCATTTGAATTTGGAAAATTAAGATATGTACATCACACAAAAGATATGTTTTCAGGATTTCAATGCGAAACTGCTTTGAGTTCAGAAAAGACTGATTTTATAATCATACATTTGCTAGAAGTTCTGGCCATCATGGGAATACCTATACAAATTAAGACTGACAATGCTCCAGCATATGTCTTCAGTAAAATGAAACAATTTTTGCTTATTATAATATAAAGCATATTATAGATATACCACATAATCCTACAGGGTAAGCAGTCATAGATAGATCAAACAAAACTCTAAAGGAGATGCTAAATAAATAGAAAGTAGTAACAAAAATCCCTAGAAAAAGACGACATAGTGCTTTATTAATTTTGAATTTTCTTAATGCTAATGAGAAAGGAACAACAGCTGCTGAAAGGCATTGGACTATAGGAAAGAAAAAAAACAACTAAGCTAAATCAGTCTGTCTACTTCAAAGATGTACTGACCTCAAAATGAAAGCCAGAATATGTGCTACATTGGGGAAGGGGTTTTGCTTTTGTTTCCACAGGTGAAGAAAAGCAATGGATACCATCAAAATTAATAAAGATTCAATTTGAACTGGAGAACTTCATGAAAATAAAAATTGATGGCTCATCCACCCATGTTACAATTCTTTAAGTTGTAAGAAAAGCAAAGAGTTGGGGCAGGTTTTGGTTTTGTCTCTACAGAAAACTAGAAAAACCCATCTTAAAGAAATTAGACCTTGGATATCTAGATGTCTAAAGCAGAAGGGATGCTATCCAGAAAAATTTACAAGCAAAGGAATGTTGGACCTATTGGTACCAGTATATTCTACATAGGAAAATCTGATTGCTTATTCTCTAGATCTTTTTATTTGTAAGAGATGTTGAAGTCCCAGTGTAATTATAATTATCCCCTTGTTCTCCTTTAGTTGTCTTATTGTTCTAGCTTGAACTTCAAGCACTATATTGAACAGATATGGAGAAGATTGATGAACTTGTCTTGCTCTGTAGTGGAATTTATTTTAGTTTTTTCTCCACTTAAATTGATATTGGCAATTGGCTTGCTGTATATTGCTTTTATTAAATTTAAATACATTCTTTGTATACCTGCTGTCTTCGGACTTTTATCATGAAAGTGTGTTGGATTTTGTTAAAGGCTTTTTCAACATCTATCAAAATGATCATGTGGGTTTTTTCTTTACATTTCCTTATATGATGGTTTTACATTTTTTTTTGTATGTTGAGTCATTTCTGCATTTCTGGAATGCAGTCTTACTTGATCATGGTGGAAAAAATTTTGATGTGTTTTTAGATTTGGTTTGCCAGTATTTTATCGAGTATTTGTTCTTTTTGTTTCTATTTTGTGAAATAATTTGAAGAACATTTGTTAAGTCTTTAAAAACCTGGTAGAATTTTGTATTAAAATGGTCTGGCCCTAGACCTTTTTTTTTTTTTCAGACTATTAATGACTGTTTATACTTCCTTGGGAGTTGTAGCCCTTCTATATACTAAAGATAGAAGAGCTGAAAAAGAAATAAGGGAAACATTACCCTTCATAATAGCTGCAAATAGTATTAAATACCTTGGAGTAACTATAACCAAAGAAGTAACAGACCTATTTGACAAAAATTTTAAATCACTGAAGAAAGAAATTGAAGAGGATATCAGAAAATGGAAAGCTCTCTCATGTTCCTGGATCGGTAGGATCAACATAGTAAAAATGGCAATTCTACCAAAGGCAATCTACAGATTCAATGCACTGCCCATCAAAT
>PVIH01006977.1:26902-105252 GCA_004025045.1 Sigmodon hispidus
CTCAATTTCATTTGGAATAACAGGAAAGCCAGGATTGCCAAAACAGTTTTACTCAACAAAAGAACCTCAGGAGGTATCACCATCCCTGACTTCAAGCTATACTATAGAGCTACAGTAATAAAAACAGCCTGGTACTGGCATAAAAACAGACTTGTGGACCAATGGAATAGAATTGAGGATCCAGACATTAACCCAAAAATCTATGAATACCTGATCTTTGACAAAGAGACCCAAAACATTCAATGGAAAAAAGATAGTATATTTAACAAATGGTGTTGGCATAGCTGGATGGAAATGTGCAGAAAAATGCAAATAGATCCGAGCCTGTCACCCTGCACAAAACTCAAATCCAAGTGGATCAAAGACCTCAACTTAAACCCAGCCACTTTGAACTTGATAGAAAAGAAAGTAGGAAATACACTTCTACGAATTGGCACAGGCGTCCACTTCCTAAATATAACACCAGTGGCACAGACACTAAGATCAACAATCAATAAGTGGGGTCTCCTGAAGCTAGGAAGCTTCTGCAAAGCCAAGGACACTGTCAATAGGACAAAACGCCAGCCTACAGAATGGGAAAAGATTTTCACCAACCCTACAAGTGATAGAGGACTGATCTGTAAGATATATAAAGAGCTCAAGAATCTAGAGCCCAAAACCTTGAATAACCCTATCAAAAAATGGGGTACAGATCTAAAAAGGGAATTCTCAGCAGAGGAACTATGAATGCCTGAAAGGCACCTGAAAAAGTGCTCTTCATCTTTAGCCATCAGAGAAATGCAAATCAAAACAACTTTGAGATACCACCTGACACCTGTTAGATTGGCTAAGATAAAAGGCACAGATGGGAGTTATAAGTCTATTTAAATTGTTTATTGGTCTTGATTTAACCTCATTGAGTGTTATCTATTCAGAAAATATCCATTTCTTTTAGATTCTCCAATTTTATGGACTACATGTTTTTGAAGTTGATCTAATGATTCTTTGTTTTCCTCAGAGTCTGATGTTTTGTTCCCCTTTTCATTTCTGGTTTACTTTTTGATTTGGATATTCTCTCTCTGCCTTTTACGTACTTTAGATAAGGGTTTGTCTATTTTGTTGAATTTCTTGAGAAATCAACTTTGTGTTTCTTTGTTTCTTTGTATTATTCTCTTTGTTTCTGTTTTATTGGTTTCAGACCTGAGTTTGATTATTTCTTGCCATCTACTCTTCTTAGGTATGTTTGCTTTTTTATTCCACAGCTTTCAGGTGTGATGTTAAGTTGCTAATGTGAGATTTCTCCAATATTTTCATGAAGGCATTTAGTGGTATGAATTTTCCTATTAGCACCAATTTCATTGTATTCCATAAGATTGGGTATATTGTGCATTCATTTTTGTGGAATTCTAGGAAGTCTTTAACTTTTTCTTTATTTCTTCCTTGATTCAGTAGTAGCTCAGTAGAAAGTTGTTAAGTTTTGATGAGTTTGTCGGCTTTCTGTTGTTAAAATCCATTTTTAATCCATAGTAGTCTGATAAGATATAGTCAGTAATTTTAATTTTTAAATATCTGTTGAGGCTTTCTTTGTGGCTGAGTAGATGATCAATTTTGGAGAAGATTTTGTGACAACTGAGAAAAAAGTATGTTCTTTTATGTTTGTGAGAAATGTCCTGGAAATACCTTTTAGGTCCATTTGATTCATAATGTCTATTAGTTCCCTTTTTTCTCTGTTATGTTTCTGTGTGGGTAGCCTATCCATTGGTAATATTGTTAAAATCTCCTTTCCTTCTAGTATCATCTGTAAGGGCTGAGTTTATAGGTAAATATTGTTTAAAATTGTGTTTTTTGTGAAAGTGGCAGTTTTTCTGGGTATAGTTGTTTGGCTTGGCATCTGTGGTTCTTTGAGTCTGCAAGACATTGTTCCAGGTTTTTCTAGAATTTAGGGTCTCAATTGAGAAGTCAGGTGTCATTCTAACAGTCTGCCTTAGTATGTAACTTAGTCTTTTTCCCTTGACACTTTAAATATTAGTTCTTCTGTATGTTTTGTGTTTTGATTATTATGTGAAGAGAATATTTTGTTCTCTGATCCAACCTATTTGGTGTTCTGTAAACTTCTTGTACTTTTGTAGGCATATCCTTCTTTAGGTTGAGAAAATTTTCTTCTATGATTTTGGTAAATATATTCTCTAAGTTTTGAACTGGGTTTCTTCTTATTCTATTCCTATTATTCTTATGTTTGGTCTTTTCCAGAGTTCCTGGATGTTTTGTGTTGGGAATTTTTTTAGATTTAGCATTTTCTTTGACTGATGAATCTGGTTTTTTTCTATCATGTCCTGAATACCTGAGAGTCTCTTTTCCATCTCTTACATTCAGCTGGTGATCCCTGAACATCAATAGTTCCTGTTCCATTACCCAGAATTTTTAGTTCCAGGATTACCTTTATTTATGTCTTCTTTATTTCTTCTATTTTACATTTTTAGGTCTTGAGCAGTTTCCGTCATCTGTTTGGGGTTTTTTTCCTCTTGGATTTCTTTTAAGGATTTTTTGATTTCTTCCAATTTTTGTTTGTTTTTTTCCATAATTTCCTTAGTGATTTGTTCATATCCTCTATGAGAAATTTTATTATCTTCATAAAGTATTTTTGAATGGGATTTTCACCAACCCTATAATTGAAAGAAGACTGATCTCTAAAATATATAAAGATCTAAGAAACTAGAACTCAAAACCTTGAATAACCCAGTCAAAAAATGGGGTTCAGAACTAAAAAGAAATTCTCAGCAGAATTACAAATGGCTGAAAGGCACTACCTTGCTGAAGGTGTTTATCAGCTGTAGAAATTCCCTGGTAGAATTTTGTAAGTCACTTATGTATACATTCATATCATCTACAAATAGAAATAGTTTTTCTTCTTCTATTCCATTTTGTATCCCCTTAATCTCCTTTCATTCTCTTATTGCATTGGCTAGAACTTAGAGAACTATGTTGAATAGATAAGAGGAGAGAGTTACTGATTTTATTGGGATTGCTTTGAGTTTCTCTCCATTCAGTTTGATGTTGGCCATTGGCTTCTTGTAAATTGCCTTTATTATACTGAGGAATTTTTCCTGTATTCCTGATCTCTCCAGGATTTTTATCATAAAGGAGTGTTGGACTTTGTCAAAGGCTTTTTCAGCAGCTAAGATTATGATCATGTGGTTTTTTTTCCTTCAATTTGTTCATATGATGGATGACATTTATAGTTTTTCATATGTTGAACCATCCCTGCATTTCTGGGATAAAGTCTACTTGATCATGATGGATAACTTATATATATATATATATATATATATATATATATATATATGTATACACACACACACACACACACACATATATATATATATATATATAAGTTGTAATCAGTTTGCCCAAATTTTGTTGAGTATTTTTGCATCAATGTTCATGAGGAAGCTTGGTCTTTAATTCTCTTTCTTTGTTGTATTTTTGAGTGGCTTGGTTATCAGGGTGATTGTGGCCTCATAAAAAGAGTTTGGCAGCCTTTCTTCAGTTTCCACTGTATGGAACAGTTTGTTGAATATTGTTATTAGTTCTTCTTTGAATGCCTGGTAGAATTCTGCAGTAAAAACATCTGGACCTGGGCTTTTTTATTTGGGACACTTTTAATAACAGCTTCAGTTTCCCATGGTCTTATAGGTCTGTTTAGGTATTCAATATGTTTTTTATTTAATTTTGGTAATTGATACTTGTCCAGAAAGCTGTCCATTTCTTTTGGGTTTTCCATTTTAGTAGAATATAGATTTTTCAAAGTATGACCTGATAATTCTCTAAATTTCCTGGGGGTCTGTTTTTATATCCCCTTTTCATTACTGATTCTGTTAATTTGAATACTCTCCCTCTGTCTATTGATTAGTTTGGATAAGGGATTGTCTACCTTGTTGACTTTCTCAAAGAACCACCTTTTTGATTTATTGATTTTTTTTCTATTGTAATGATATTGTAAATGAGGCCACTATCATAGCTGGTCCCCCAGGAAAATGTGGTGATAGCTTCACAGAGCTCAGAAGAAATGAAGAGACACAGATTTGTCATATTCAGTTGTTCAGTGCTTTGTGACATTGGAAATTTTGTCATTTTTTTTCTGATGCAGTTATACCAAGAAACTTTTCATTCTATTTTTCATGGATATTACATGTATTTTATAGTATTTTAGTCTAGAATATCAAAGGATAGAGCCATCTCTCTAGCTTTTTTTGTTTTTGTTTGTTTTGAGATAATATTTTCTGTGTAATGGTCTTGACTGTCTAGGAACTTGCTTTGTAAACCAGGCTGGCCTCACACTCATAGAGATCCTCCTGCCTCTGCCTCCCAAGTGCTGAAACTAACAGCATGTACTACCACTGCCATTATACATTTTATTGAGTATACATCACCAGACTTGGTCTTAGATTTCTTTGAAATGGAGTTTGGCTCCATTGTTCAGTAAACCCCAGTTGGAATTAGAATCCATGAAACCTAAATTTTAAATCAGGAAAATATCCTCCTGTTTTTGCCAGAAGCAAAGAATACTTCTTTATTCTAGGCTAATATTCTATACAGAGCTTTCTCTTTAACTATGTATGACTTTTCATGGGAGAATCATATTTGCCTATTAATCTCCATACCAGGGATGGAGCAAAGAAATTACTCTGCCCAAGAGTACTTTGTCTGACCAATGTGTTCATTGTTTTACCCACAGAAACTTAGGTTACTCTTAGGCAGATGCATATGGCTTATGACTTGTAAATGACATCCCTGGTCTTCCTGATAACTAGTAGGAAGCTTCATATAGCAATCTTTCATCCCCAGCAATTGTTTACTTATAGTCTTGTGTTCCAGCATCATTTTATTCCTGTGACAAACAGCATGATAAAAAAGAAACCTAGAAGAAGTAAGAGTTTATATCATTTCATTATGATTCTAGGTCACTAGTCATTGAGGAAGCCAGGGCAGGAACTTAAGGCTGAAACCTGAAGGTTAGTGTTTCTTGCCTGGTAGTCCATAGTGTTTTTACCTCCAGTCAGAGAGCTCATTCACAGGCAATGAAGAACAGCACAAACCATGAATGATGCTGCTTGCTGCTATGTTTACTAGCTTACTTTGGCCTATGACCAGCTAACCTGCTTATGTAGCCCAAGAACATCTGCCCAGGAAATAGTTCTCCTGTCTGTGGACTGCATTCTTCTTATATTGAATGTCCATCCAGATAGTCCCTCACACACATACCCACAGATCAATCCAGTTTAAAAAAATTTTAATTGAGACTCTTTAGATGACTTTAGGCTTTGTGAAGCTGGCAATCTAAGCTAACCAGAACATCTGGGGAAAGGTGAATCCAGCAACTTTCTGAGCTTCCTGATCCTGCTAAGTTTCAAGAGATTCCTGAATCTTTTTTTTTTTCCACAAGGGCAGCTTTTATTTGAGGCAAAGAGAAGCCTGACCCATAGGATTACAGTTCCAGATACTCAAAATTTAACTGTTAGTGGTACTACTTAGACTATAAATCTTGTGTCTTTTTGGTTGCAAAGGATACTTGTGTTAAAGGTTCTCCAGCTGGGTAAGAAGACAGACCAAGGAAGGCTAGGAGATAACCCTCAGCTACTGATACCGCTCTCTGGAGTCTAGTCAAACTAACAAGCCTTGTCTGATGGACAAGGTTCCTCCGGTGCAGAGGGACACGCACCACCTGCCAGGTCAGATGAGGCAGGAAGTGCAGGAGGACACCATCCACAGCTTCAGACTTCCGCATGGAAGGGGTAATCCTTGGGCTTAGCACAGCTCATCAAGACATACACCCTCCAGTTCCTGCTGTAGCTGAGTAGAGTGGTCATGTCCTCCTTGCTCAGCTCAAAGTCAAAGACCTTCAAGTTCTCAGCAATTCATGCTGGTGTCACAGACTTGGGGATCACCACCAAGTTTCTTTGTATGGGGAACTGGATCAGCACCTGGGCTGTAGTTTTATTGTATTTGGATGCAATTGCCTTAATCCTGGGGTCCTCCAGGAGAGAAGGGTCTTCAGGCTTGGCCCATGGCCTGTCAGGAGAGCCAAAGGGACTGTATGCAGTCACCACTACACCTTTGGAATGGCAGTACAATCAGCTTCTCCTGAATTAGGTACGGGTGGCACTCGATCTGATTAACTGCAGGCTTGTATTTTAAGCCAGGTTTGCTCAAGATCCTCTCAATCTGAAGAGGGTTGAAGTTGGAAACACCAATCGATTTCACCAAACCTTCATCCACCAGCTGTTCCATGGCCGTCTAAGTGTCCAAAAAATCCTTGTCACTGGGAATCACATTTCCTGACGCATCCAGTGGGAAATAATCAGGCCCAGGCTTGAAATCTGTTGGCCAGTGAATAAGGTAGAGGTCCAGGTAGTCCAGCTGCAGGTCACTGAAGGTCTTCTGGAAATATCCTTTCACCATGCTTTTGTCATGGAACATGCACCACAGCTTGCTGACGATGAAGAGCTCCTGGGGCTTCACCACCTGCTCCTTGAGCTTCTCCTGGAGGGCCACTGCTACTTTTTTCTCATTCTGGCACACCTAGGCACAGTCAATGTGGCGGTACTCAAGGTCAATGGCAACCTTCATGGCCTTAGTCACCTGGCCAGGAGGGGACTTCCAGGTGCCCAGGCCCAGGGTGGGCATCTTGGCACCATTGTTGAGCTCCAGATGGCTGGCCATGTCTGCTGCAAGTTACACACCCGGTTCGGCAACTGTCGAGATTCCTGAATCTTATAAGTTTCCATAGGTTTGTTTGTTTGTTTGTTTGTTTGTTTGTTACTCCTTGGGGGCCCACTACCCAACTCCCAAATAAATACATAGAGACTTACTTTTTACTCTTACTTATGAATGCCTATCCTTAGCTTGTCTTATTTCTAGCCAGATTTGGACGGAGGGTTGGGGTTGTTTCTATTTGTTTGCTTCTTTTGAGACAAGGTTTCCACTTGTTTTCCAATAGTCCCAGCTGTTTTGGAATTCTTTGTGTAGACCAGGTTGGCTTCAAACACTCAGAGATCCACCTGCTTCCCAAGTGCTGAGATTAAAGGTGAGATTACAGGCCATCTCTAGCCAGCTTTTCTTAAATTATTTTATCTATCTTTTGCTTCTGGGACCTTACCTTTCTTTATTCTATATGTCTTTCTTTCCTTCTTACTCCATGGCTGACTGTGTGGCTGGATGACTGGCCCCTGGCATCCTTCTTTCTTCTCTTTTTCTTGTTTCCCCTTTTCTCTATTCTCTCTCCCTGCTAGCTCTACCTGTTTCTTTCTTCTGTCTAGCTATTGGATGTTTAGTTCTTCATTAGGTCAAATGGATGTTTTAGACAGGCAAAGTAGCACAGCTTTACAGATTGAAACAAATGTAACATAGAAGAATGCAATGAATCTTTGCGTACAA
Organism: Sigmodon hispidus; assembly: GCA_004025045.1. Lineage (NCBI taxonomy): Eukaryota > Metazoa > Chordata > Mammalia > Rodentia > Cricetidae > Sigmodon > Sigmodon hispidus. Next base: position 34,316 of record PVIH01006977.1, read on the forward strand.
GGAGCACAATCAACAGGCCTCCGTCTTGAGGCATCTTGTGACCAGGGACTGAAATCAAGCCCCAAAATGTGCTGTGACAGAAGAGTTCAAAGCAAAAAGAGTTCACAGTCAAACATATACATTGCAGTAAAACTTAACAAAGGCCAGATGTCCTTGTAGGTATTCTATATCCTGCCATAAATCCTATCAGCGACCTATGGTTTCCTTCTGGCATCCTGCCAGCCGTTAGTAATTTTGAACCTATAGCCTGACCAATACTTTTAAAAGATTGCCTTATCCTATGTTCCCTTACCCAATTCTAGAATGCCAACACATACAGCACCCTGCTTATGTTTTGATTTTTCTTTTATAAACCCTTTCTAATCAGGGCTTGAGGCTTTCTTTTTTAACTCACTGTAATTGAGTGTTGGATGAAATTCTTGCCCGATCTCAAATAAAAGAAACCTTTATTTTTGCATCAGGAAGTGGGCTCCATGGTGGTCTTGTTGGGGCTTTTATAACAAGGGCATAACATATGGGTTATGAACTCCCAAACTCTGACCCTGAGGGTTTGGACGAATAGGTGAGTCTTCATTTCTGTCTTCCGTTGTCTTTTGTCTTTCTCCATGAATTGATTTCTATGAATTGAAGACATGGAATCCTCTGAAGTATTTTCCACTGAATCAATCTGTGGAGCCAAAGCAGACATACTGTGGGGCTTGAATTTCAGGAGTCTGGAAGATGTTCTGGAGCCCATTGCCTGTAGGAATTCTGAAACCATTCTGGAGAGTGGAGAGCCTCCTGTTTTCACTGTTTTTGGAGTCTTGAATCTTTCATCTCCAACTGGAGGCAGAGGCAAGACTCTCCCTTGTTGAATCTGTGCTAGAGACTCTGTTCATCCTGTTGGGCCCTGTTGTTGTCTTGACTTTCCTGTCTTTGTGTACAGTGCTGATGCTTGACTTGATGCTGACCACTATCATGGCACAGACTCCTTCCTCACCCCTGGACTTATGCCTAGCACACTGGAGCAATGTAAAAGACACCACTCATAACAGCAGTGTTGAGAAACTGCAAAAAGGCAAGTTTAATATTTTCTGCAGCTCAGAGTGGCTGACATTTAATGTCGAGTGGCCTTTAGAGAGTATCTTTGATGCCAGCCTAATTAGTGAAGTAAAGATTGTTTTTTGTTTGCATAACAGCTGCCCTGACCAGATAACATACATAGTCACCTGGAGGGGACTAAGTAAGACCCCATTTTGGGTTAAACCTTTCTTGCCCCAACAGGTGAAGGCATTGGCATCATAAAAGAAGTGAAATCCAGCTTCTACATTGATCTTGCAGGGTGCAGAAGAGGACATGTTCTCTCTTCCCTATGTGTCCCCATCAGTAGGGTCCTAGCAGAAAGAGGGAAGACTCTGGAAAACTTTCCTCGGCCCCAAAGGAAGAGAGAAGCCTGGCTTGAGCTACACAGAGATGGAGGGGGAACCCCCTAGCCTTAAGGTTCTGTGGTCCATCCTCTAAGGCCAGCTGGACTGCCAGACAAGGAAAGAAAGCAGTAATTTTATGATTAGCAGTTTTCTACTAGTGATCTATGCAATTAGCATTCACAGACCACCCCCTTCTCTGAGAACCCCTGTGACCTGACAAAGCTCCTTGAAACTGTTCTTTTTACCCATCAACCCACTTAGGACAACTGGCAATAATTGTTGCAGGTATTTTTCACCACCAAAGAACAGGGTAGGATTGTCCTGAAAGTCTTCAAGCTGGTTCCTAGGCCTAAGGAGAGACAACTGTTGGACCTGCTATCATAGACACAGGGCTCCCAACCATAAGGCCCACCTGGGATCATAACACCTGAGAAGGTAAAGATAGGCCCAAGGTCTAATACTAGACTCTGTTGGTGGGTCTCAAGGCAGCAGCCAGATGGCCTGCCAAATATGAGTAAGGTATACGATGTGAGACAGGGAGCCCAAGAGAGCTCGGCAGCATTTTTAGAGCACCTTCAGGAGGCCTTTGGGCAGTACACTCCATATAACCCAGAAGTACCACAGACAGAGTTACCTTTAATTTTTGCCTTTGTGAATAAGGCAGCACCAGATATAAGAAAGAAAATTAAAAAACTAGGCAGGTTAGGAGAAAATAGTATAAGAGAGGTTAATGATGGTGGCAGAGAGTTTATAACACCAGGGAGAGTGCAGAATAAAAAGAAATTTAAAAAAAAAGGAGACAGGAAAAAAGGCTTGCCAGAATTTTAGAGGCACAGCAGGAGAGACATCACTGGCAGATCATTGATATCTTAACCAGTACTGGGACCACTAGCCACCCACAAGGGCAGAAACAAACAGGATCAGACAGACCAGCTCAAGAACAAAGAAAATTCCTAGGCAAGGAAAGAACAGTGTGCACACTTCAAGAAGGAAGGTCACTGGGCTAAGGAATGCTCCAAGAAAAAGCAAGACCAAGGCTCTTCATTTGGACATTGATAGTGACTAGTGAGGTTAGGGTTCAACCCTCCTCCCTGAACCTAGGGTAACCCTGATAGTAGAGGGGGAAAGATAGACTTTATTGTGTACCAGGGCAGAGAATTCAGTACTGTTGGAGTCGGCAGGCCCCCAGTCCAACAAAAGAACATGGGTCCAGTCCAAGGGGGCCACAGGAACCAAAACCTACTCATAGGCTACCCAAAGATTGGTGGATATAGGAATGGAGTGGGTAACTGATTTGTTTCTGGTGATACCTGACTGCCCAAAACCCCTTCTGGGCTGAGACTTTGTCACAAAAAAAGAAAGCACAATTTTTCTGAAAAGTGGTCAAAATTGTTCTGGCATGATAGCCAGCCACTTCAGATATTGATGACATATGACCTGAGGGAAGAATATAGGCTCTACCAGAAGTCCCCAGAGCCTGATGAGTCTGTGAAATCTGGCTCCTTGGTATTGGCTGAGACTGGAGGCCTGGGGTTGGTAACTCACTGACCACCAGTGTACATGGAAATCAAAGCAGGCACAGACCCTGCAAAGGTCCGGCAATATCCAATGTCTCTATAAGCTGAAAGGGACTAATTCCCCATATAAGGGGGCTATTGAACTGAGAGTTTTAGAGCCCATTAAATCAGCCTGGAACATCCCTCTTGCCAGTTAAGAAGCCCCACACCAATGACTAACAACTGGTCTGGGACCTAAGGGAAGCAAATAAGAGGGTTATAGATTTCCACCCAATAGTTCCAAATCCATACACTTTGCTCAGTTCCAGATCGGCAGTGGTACACAGTCCTAGATCTCAAAAATGCATTCTTTAGTCTTCCTCTGGCACCTAGGATCCAGCCCTACTTCACATTTGAGTGGCAGGATGCTGAGATTGGGGTCAGTGGGCAACTGACCTGAACTCAATTGCCAAAGGGGTTCTAAAACTCACCAACCATCTTCAACAAAACCCTCCACAAAGACTTGGGTGAGAACCGCACCCAAAACCTGGTATCAGTCTGTTATAGTATGTAGATGACCTGTCAACTTGGCAGGCACTGAAAGCCTGTTACAGAGTCTTGGGAACCTGGGATACTGAGCTTCAGCCAAGAAAGCTCAGATCTACAAGCAAAGGATGAGTTACCTGGGTTACACCCTAAAGGGGGAGCAAAGATGGCTTTTGGATACCAGGAGACTGTATTGAAAATCCCCACTCACACCACGGCTAAAGGGGTGAAGGAAATTTTTTGGCACTGTTGGGTTCTGCAGTTTGTGGATCCCTGGCTTCACTGAATTAATGAAGCCACTGGGGAAGGACAAGGCTTTGCAGTTAACAAACTGTTCTATTTGTTCCTAGACAAAAATAAAGGGGTAGGTAAGGGAGTTCTCACTCACACACTGGGATTTTGGAAATGGACAATGGCTTATCTGTCAAAGAAACTAGATCCAATGGTGGTAGGGTGGTCCCCATGCCTATGCATTATAGTGGTAGTAGCCCTCCTGGTTAAGGGTGTAAATAAACCAACTTTGGTCAAAACTTCACAGTGGCTACCTATATGCCTTGGATGGGTTATTGAAACACACCCCCCCCACCGCACTACTACTGCCTAAGTAATGCTCATACAACTTATTACCAGACCATGCTGCTTAACCCAGCCAGAATAACTTTCCAAGCTCCAACAACCTTGAACCCAGTCACCTTGCTGCCCAACCCAGACCTAAAAGCACCATTACATGACTTCACAGGGATACAGGCTCAAACTCACTGCACCCCCCCAGACCTTCAGGACACCCCACTGCCAGACACAAAGGAGATGTGGTTTTCCAATGGGAACAGCTACATGAGGAATGGGATAGATATGCTTGGGTGCTGTCACCACACTGAACAAGGTAATTTAGGCATAACTAATTCCAGCAAAGACTTCTGCTCAAAAAGCAGAGCTAATAGCCCTAACTAAGGCCTTAGAGTTGGGACAAGGGGGAATAGATCAACATCTACACTGACAATCGCCATGCTTTTGCCACAGCTCATGTCCATCGGGCCATCTATAAAGAAGAGGACTCTTAACTGCAGAGGGAAAAACTATCAAAACAAAGGAAATTCAGAGCCTCCTTAAGGCCCTATTGGGGGCCCCTAAAATTGGCCATAATCCATGGCCTGGGTCACCAAAAGGTGATGGGCCAAAATAGAGGGATAACAAGTTGGCCAGTCAGATGGCCAGGGAAATGGCAGTGGCAACCATTGTGGCACTGGTTCTGCTGGATCCAGGCCCAGCGACATTGTACAAAACCCTCAGTTATACCAAGAAAGATATGGCCTGGATTAGGATGCTCCCTATGACCAAATGTCTCCAGGGATCGTGGAGAGCCACAGACAGTAAGATAATCTTGACAAGCAGTTAGGCTTTGGAGGTACCTGAGGTGCATCACTATCTATGTGTGTCCTGGAAATGGGAGAGACTGATAGGAATTCAACAGATGGGGGAGGGGCTGAATTCTTCTGTAAAGAAGAAGGATGTGAAACATCTGGTAACACCTATTGGGAACCTATCTTTTCTTGGGACCTCATAATGGTGACTAGAAACCACTCTGGTCTGGGACTCACATGAGACTCTTGCAAAGGTTATTTAGGAGTGTGCATGGGTACCCACTGGGCCATGGGTAGATCAAGGAAAATACATTAAATACCAGTGCAATCCCCTAACCATCAGGTTCACACAGAAAGGATGGGAATTCACAGACTGACTGAGAGGAAGAACATGGGAATTAAAGCTTTACCAGTATGGCTATGATCATGGTCTAATTTTATTTTTTTTTTACTTCAAACTAAAGATCAAGCCTATTCAGAGGTAGCCTTGAACTCCAATACCATCTTGGCCACTTTCCCTATATCCAAGTCATCCCGTGCCTCTCAGATACCTGTTGTAACCAGGCTGTTAGTGTAGCTAGACACCCAGTCACAGCAGCCTCAGACAACTACAACTGTTTCTGTTCTGCAGAGCCCCAACCTATAAGCTCCTGGAGCAAGCCAGTCAGAAGGTTTGCTCCTCAGCCTCATAACTCAGTCTTTTTCAGTCCTCAATACCTCAAAGCCAGATCTAACAATGGCTTGCTCCCCACCACACACACTTTGAGGGTGCTGCCACAGTGGGGGCCTTCGGCCAAACCTCAGACTCTCAGAGCCCATGCAGGTCCATGGTACAGTTAATTCTCCAGAAGATCACTGGAGCTGAGACCTGCATAGGAACCACCCCTGCAGACTGACAGTCCCTCTGTAACTGTTCCCTGGTGGTTTCTCCAGGGACTTCCTACCTAATATCCTACAATGATACTTGGTGAGCATGCTCTATTGGCCTTACCCTGTCCATACCATGACTCTCAGCCACACCTAGGGATTCTGTGTGCTGGTGCATCTGATCCCCAGGCTCATTTACCATGCAGAGGATGAGTTTCTTGATAAAGTTGAAGATTTACATTTTCAGTCCTTTAAAGTAACTGCTTTAACCTTAAGTGTCCTGCTGGGAGCCAGCCTTGTTGGAATGGGGACTGGAATGGCTTTCTGATCACCCAGAATCAGCATTATTCCAACTTCCTGGTGGTCATTGATCTAGACATAGAGATTAGATATCTCCATTTCCCACTTACAGGAATCCCTAGTTTCCCTAGCTGAAGTAATCATGCAAAACAGGAGAGGTTTAGACCTTATCTTCCTATAACAAGGGGGGCTATATACAGCCCTAGGAGAAAAATGTTATTTTTACATAGATAGTTGCAGGCTTGTTAAGAACTCCATGGCCAAAGTAACAGAAGATTTCAGTAGGCAAAAGAGAGAATGGGAGGCTTGCCAGGGATGCTTTGAATCTTGGTATAACAGATCCCCTGGTTGATGACCCTGATCTCCACTCTCTTAGGACCATGCTGATACTAATCTTCATACCTTTGGGCCAGGCATTTTAAATAGTTCTAATATAGTTTATCAAAGAAAGATTGGGTACCACCCAGTTAATTGTACAAAGAATTCAGACTCAGTATGAAATCCTCAACCAAGAGATAGAAGAAGGCTATTTCCCCAGGGTAGATGCCCAGACTACCAAGGCATACATTAACAAATCGTGAGTGGGTGTCTCTAAGTTACTAGAAGAGGAGGAAATGAAGAAGCAGAACCAACAGGCCTCCATCTTGAGGCATTTGGTGACCAGGGGCTGAACTCAAGCTATGTATGATATGACAGCAGAGTTCAAAACCAACATCCCAGACACAGTCAAGCAGGATGCATGGTAGTAAAATATAACAAAGGCCAGATGGCCCTACAGGTATCCTATATCCTGCCATAAATTCTGTCAGTATCCTATGGTTACCTGCAGACATCCTGCCAGCTGTTAGTAATTTTGTACCTATAGCCTGACCAGTAATTTTAAAGGATTGCCTCATGCTATGTCCTCTTACCCAATCCTAGGATGCCTAGACATACAGCCCCTTGCTTATGTTTATATATATATAAACCCTTCGTAATCAGGGCTTAGGGCTTCCTTCTTCACTCTATATTGGAGTGTTGGACAATGTCCTTGCCAGGTCTCAAATAAAAGAAACCTGTGTTTTTGCATTGGAAGCTGGCTCAATGGTGGTCCTGTTGGGGGTCTTGTGACATGGGCATAACAGCATCATTAAACAAATACTCCACAGCATAAACAAATATAACACATCTTAAATTAATATTCTGCCACAGGTTTCCTTAGCTTCCTGGGTATTCCTTTCAGTTGGAAAAAGGTTAATAAGCTTACAGATTCTTGTCACCAAGTTTCTTGCTTGGTTCAGCTTTTGACTCCAGTCAAACTTGCTTTAGTGATGCTACAATATTAGCTCATTCAATGTGTGTGTGCGTGTGTGCGTGCGTGTGTGTGTGTGTGTGTGTGTGTGTGTATGTATGTATGTATGTATGTATTATGTTTGTATGTATGTGTGTATGTATGCATGTATGTATGTATGTGTGTTGCTAATGTTGTTTGTGTTATTTATAAAAAATGGAAACTTTATTTGGAAAAATTCAGCAATGTTTCAGATATTTTATTTATCCTTTGCTGTGCTGCTTCTTAAAAGAATCAAGATTTTTCCCTCTGAGGCAAAGTTTACTTGCAATGGGCTGCTGCTTAGCAATGCTTCAGCTTATAGAATTTCTCTTTGGTGTGAAAGCTTTATGTATTCAGTAATACTTATGTTTTTCAATTTGAGTCTTTACTTTGAATGATGAGATACTGTTTACTTTTTTTCTGACATGGGTACAGCAATTTCAGCTACCCATGTGATTATAAGAAGAAGCAACCAAGACTTTATATAGTATGTTGTTTTTAAGAAGTGATGGCTAGTGGATCAGAAGTAGTAAATGCATTTTTATGTGGCATTGGTATGATAGTTGATCCTAATACCCCACACAAAGTATGGCAGACCTTTTACTCTCCTCTTATCCCAAGACCATTACCTTTTTTATTTAGACTCTTTTCAGTTTACAGTGGGCAGGGTTTCACTCCATCATAAGTAGCAGAGAATACGTATGTGCCAACCTGATGCTTCCTTGCATGTTAATATCTATAGAATAAATGCTCCTATTGTCCTTTTTTTTGTTTGTTTGTTTATTTGGTAGGTTGTTCTTTGTTTTGGTCAACCTGGCAGAAACTTAAACATATCTAGGAAGAGAAATTCATGATTTAGAAAATGCCTCCATCTAGATTGCATGTAGAGGATTTTCTTGATAAATGATTGATATGTGATGGTCAATCCCACTGTAAGTGGTAACACCCCTGGGCAGACCATGATGTTGTATAATGAAGCAAACTGAGAAAGTCATGGGGAGCAAGCCAGAAAGCACCCCCCCATGGCCTCTGCTTCAGTTCCTGCCTTCAGGTTTCTGTTTTGAGTTTCTGTCCTGTCTTCCTTTGATGACTCACTATAATGTAGAAATGTAAGAGAAATAAACCCTTTTTTTCCCAAGTTGCTTTTGGTCATGGTGTTTTATCACAGCAATAGTAACCCAACCTAAAACAGCTATCAAGATAACAAATACATTATTTCCCTTAAATGTGTCTTCACACCTTGTTAGAACTCACACCACCATTCTAGCTCTCACTTATTTAATCAATGATTGTTCTTTCAGTAATAATAGGACAGTTTCTTTAGTTTCTAGAATTTTATATTCCTGGAAGCACACATACTCATACTTTTGTATGCCATTAAAAAAAAAAGCTGATATACTCATTTTGAGATTGTTTCCGAGTTCCATTACATTGTGTGGACATGTCATGGCTTATTCACCTATGGATGAACATTTTGGTTGTTTACTGGGTTGGGAAATTAGAAATAACATTGCTATAAATATTTGTTAAAATGTGTACATGAACCTGCATGGGACTGAACTAGGGCTTCTGAATGTGGATGAATTGTGTGGCTTGGGCAGTTGGTGGGGACTCTGGCAGTGGGACCAGGATTTATCCAAAGTATGAACTGGCTTTTCAGATCCATTTCCTGTAGAGGTATAGCTTGCTCAGCCTTGGTACAGAGGTAATGGACTTGTTCCTGCCTTAACTTGATAGGCCAAACTGTATTGGCTCCCCATGGGAGGCCTTACTCTCTCTCATGAGTGGGAAGGGAGGAAGCTGGGAGTGAGTGGGAGGAGAAGTAGGAGGGGGAAACATGGTTGGTGTGTAAAATGAAAACAGAAACCTTTCAAATAAAACAATCTCTATGTGGAGAAACCCGATTTGCCCTCTTTTAGAAGATATAAGAAACACTTTAGTTGTTAACTTTTACTGTCGTGGCTATTATAAAGGTTTTCATTCATTCATTCATTCATTTTTTTTTAAATATAAAAAATAAAATAAAACAAAAACTATCATTTCAGTGCTGGGGAAGACAAACCAACAGAAAGAAAAGAGCTCAAGAGAAAGCAAAAGAACCAGAGACCCATTTGTTTACTCACTCAGGAATCACATAAGAACACACTAAAGTGTCTGGCACTGGATGTGTTATGGCAGGACAGGCTTCATGTTTAGGAGAAGGTGGTCAACATATAATGAGCCCCACATTGTGTGTGTGTGTGTGTGTGTGTGTGTGTGTGTGTGTGTGTGTGTGTGTGTGTGGTGTCTGTGTGCTTTTATTTGGTGGTAATTTAATGGTTTATTGGTTATATCTTATTTTCTTGGTTTGGGAGTCAGGTTTGTGGGATTGGGTTTTTATTTATTTTTGAAAAAAGAACTTAAGGTAGAGTGAGTAGGAATGGGGAGAGTATGATCAAAATAGATTTAAATTTTTAAATTGTTTTAAATAATAAAAAGTAAAATACAAAAGTATCTATCTGTTCATGGACATGTGATTTATTTTGTCCTAAGGAATGGCTTAGGGGCAGGACAGCTGTGCCAAATGCTGATTGCATTTATAATTTTTTAAGACAAAAAGCTCCAATTTCCAAAGTGTTTGTAACTTTTGTCATTTTTAGCAACAGAATGAGGGTTCAGATTCTCTAAGCATTTGCCTACATGGCAGGTGAGGCATCTTCTTGCTTTCAGCATCTTAACAGTTGTGAAGTGGAGTTCACAATAACTTTGAGCTCCATCACCCAAGTGAATAATGGCATTTGAAACTATTCTGTGTGGTTGCTTGACGCATAGTTGGATGGAAGATTTTTTTTTTTAATCAAGGAACTATTTATAAGTATATCCTCATCTGTGACTCTTATTTTTAATCTTTAAACTCATGCTACATATATTTTATTGTCTTTCTTTTGATATATTCAGAAAGAAAAAGTGAAGAGTACTTAAGCTTTTAAAAAATGTTGATGAAGTCTAATATATCATTTGTTCTTTGCACTATACCTTGGTTTTAACTACAGAAATAATCTTACGTTTATCCCCAAGTATGGAGCCAGTAGTATACCTTACATGACAGACTAGCAATCAGATTGTATTTCCACATTTCTCTCATTCATTAGGTGAATTATGTCTTTGACATTGTATCTAAGAAACAGTTGTCGAACCCCAGGTCAGAAATAGTTAATCCTCTGGGGTGGTTTTTTGTTTGTTTGTTTTTTGTTTTTCTTGTTTTTCCCTGTGTAAAACCAGAGAGTTTTTAGACTGGAGAGTCTGGCCTTAGTATTTACTCGGCCATTGTAACCAATTTTCTGCAGTGAACTGAATCCTGCTTTCTTCAATGTCTGTTAAGTGGCTTGGATATCAGGAGTTGATGATAAAAACAGGTCAGAACACAGCCAGGGCAGTGGGAACCCTACATTCCATCTTGTACTGTCTGTCCTGAATGTGAGGCAGGAGGAAGATTTTAGGGGAGAATAAATCGGAATCAACAAGTGAAGCTGTCAGAACAGTTTAGCTTCAGAAAAAAAGGGGCAATTTGTCTTAATCTACAGTATGCATGATAACTGTATAAGACGATTTGCCTGTGCTTACCCGAACATTCCAGAGGGCAGATCTCCACACAGCATCTCAAAGGTCTGGTGTTTGGAGGTCACTGGCTGAGTCCTTACTACAGGGGGAAGCCAGATCAGCACAGCAATGTTCGTGCTTTCTGTAACATTTTTTTTTCCGTGTGCGTGCAAGGCACTGCAGGATTAAACTTTCGAATGTTGTTAGAACAGCAAATGAAACTCTAATTATTTCTAAAGTGACATTTGACTTGTAGAAACACGACAGCACAGGGCCATCACTCACATGTTTCTCAACTGGGGCATTAGAGTCATTTACATTCTGCTATTTCTGTTTGCCAAATTAAGAAAAAAAAACTGTAGAAGTCTGTTTCGGGAGATTGAAACTGCCACATGAAACATGCGGGAAGTGGCCATGTCCCTTGCTTGGATTCTCTGCAGTCGTCTACCTTTTTTTTTTTTTTTTTTTTTTTTTTCCAGACCTTACTTCACCTTCTCTTCGCCCACACAATAAGCCAGGACCACTCTGGCCCATTCTTCTAAGTTACAGAAATGACCCAGTGGCCATGGAAAATTCATTTTAAACAGTGTCTATTTTAGAATTGAGAAAACTGAGATTCTGAAAAATTGGTAAACGTGCTTTGGGTTTTGTGGTTCACGTCGCGATGGAGTGTAAATGCATGGTCCTCAACCAGGAACTCGAAAACAGAGCACATCAGAATCATTGTGTCTGCCTCTCCCTGCTCTTGGAGGATTCAGATCTCAGGGATAGAAGAACATCTTCTTAGGGAAATCAAGCAATTTTGCTGCATCAGTAACTTTATTCTCTTGTCTTGGTTCAATTACAGAATAATCATTATAGCTCCTGTAAGGGAGTTACCTGTATGCCTTACATGTTGGACTTCCAATCAGGATGAATACAGTATAGGACTCATTTCTAAAACAATCACAGTCTAGTAAAAAAAAAAAAAATGGCTATTTTCTAGGTTTGCTTTTTAGTGAAAAAAAATTATTTAATATAGAGTATGTAACAGTTTCTAAAATAGTCTATAAACTAGCTAGAATGCCAACCTCTCCTAGCTCTGAGGCAGCTGAATCAGTAGCATCTCCAGTTCCAAGCCAGCTGGGCTACAGTGAGAAACCTCTTTTCAAAAAGCAAGGCCTGGCAAGATGGCTCAGTGAATAAAGGTGTGACTACCTGAGGTCTGTCTCCAGAACTCCAGAGTGGAACAAAACCCAATTCCCGAGGGTTGTCCTCTGACCTCCAAATGCATGCTATGACACTTGCACGCACACACACACACCAATGTAAAATTAGCAAACAAATAAAAACTAGTCTTTGAATTATTTACCTTTAGTACTGACAGATAAACCACAGTCTCCTGTTTGTCTATGAGTTGGTTCACCTTTATTAGAAAACTGGGATATAGAAGAAACTAACCAAACATGTGACACACAGAAATACATTGGACTTCCTGGAACCTCTTTTCTGGGTGCATACAAAGCACTTCACAGGGCTGGAGTAGAGTGTCCCCCAACAACCCTCAAGGAGTGAAAATGATCAATGCACCAAGCCATACCTGCTGACTTAGTGTGTGTGTGTGTGTGTGTGTGTGTGTGTGTGTGCGCGTTACATGCACTTAAATACCTGTTTGCATGCATGTGGAGCCAAGAGCAAAATATTCATCCATTTCCTCTGTCTCACTGTCCTACTGGTTATGAGATAAGGTCTCAGGCTTCCTGGAAGCTCACCATTTTGTTTAGGCTCACTAATGAGCATGCATTTGCTGCCATCCCAGCGCTTGTGCTCTCTCTCTCTCTCTCTCTCTCTCTCTCTCTCTCTCTCTCTCTCTCTTTCTTTTTAACATGGGTCCAGTTTCTCACGCTTGTCTCTTTACTGTTGGGTCAACCCTCAGGCACTTTACCCATCACTATTCCAAGTTCAAACCCCCAAAGACTGCTAAGTAGCCTCAGGGAATGGAGAGGGTTAAAGACACTACCAATTTAAAATGTGTGGCTTAAAACTCAGGTGCTGTACCCCAGAGACCACACAGAGAGCTAAAGGCACTGACTTCCTCCTGAAGGCTTCAGACACTGACAGTTTCATTGTAGGTCTGAGCTACAGGACAGGATTATCCAGCTGTGTAGCTAGAGAGGTTATTTTGATCTCAAACAAAGAAAATAGCTTTTGGGGGTGTGGGGTTGGGGGAAGCTTTTCATCATTAGCATAGTTTAGAACTGTAGGCAGGCAGAAATAAAATCCAAGCCTACTTTGACTGAGTCGTGTGATTGTTCTTAGGTTTTCTGTGAAGAGTGTACCTCTTACTACCTACAGAAGGACTTTGAGCCATCTCCTAAAACATGATTCCATTTTTTTTTTTTTTTTGGTGGTTACATTTTGCCAAAACATCCATCTTGTTGTAAACCTTAAAGATCAGCTTTATTCTTATCATCTTTGTGAATCTGTCCCTAAAGTCATAGTCTGGGTGGCATCTGAGACAAGGGTTGGAGAGAAAAACATGGGTTTGAGGGCACACTTGTTCCACAACTTATGTACTCTGTTGTTCTTCTCACGTTGGGTAAGCAGGAACCTCCTGAAATAGGCACCCCAAGGTGAGAGGAGCTGGCCTTCCATTTGTAAGCAAGAAGAAGCCAATCATTACTGTCTAGAGATTCTGAACTTTTTACTGACCAGGGAAAAACCTCCAGCTATGCCCTCCTGCAAAGTGGTTTCTATTTAACAATCATAGAGTAGATACTGGCTCTGCATTTAAGCTCTGTGAATCAAGGTTTCCTAGCCTTCAGATGATGTGGAGTCTAATGTTCACAGAACACTGATGATCTGCATGGGATCCAGCATTTCTTCTTTTATGAAAAGCTTTTCTTTTCAAGAATCCTTGCTTAGGAAGAATGCCTTTCTAATGTGGACTCCCAGCCTTGGTGTCAAGTGGCAACCACTGCTGGTACTTAGAAGGTTCCATGGACCATCGGAACATCAATCTGCAGCTGTGTCTGGTAACTGATTCTTGCTTGCTCACATCAGGGCGTAATGCAGTGTTGATTTAATCTACAAAGGTGCTTCACTGCTTCTCGCCAGAGCAGGGACCCACCCTTTGGGAGAGGCTCCAGGTCACCACATCTCAGCCTTCTCCTTTCAGCAAACAGAGCCCACAGCTGATTCTCTGGGATACAAGAGTGACAGAGCTTTTTCTTTGCACTGTCTTAGGTAAAGACCATCTCTGATTACAGCTGGCTCACCCAGGTGACTACAGATGTCATCGCTAAGACAGGTATCTCAAGGAAACAATGGTAGAAATTCTTATAGACATGTGAGTGGCTGAAGAAATGGGTCCCTTGGGAGTAACAGTGCCTGTTTTACCTCCCGATACTTTTTCCTCAACTGACAAAATGTACTAGGCTGTTCAGTCAGATCATTTTCTCAAAAATAAAAGCAAAACACAGTCAGGTTGGAAAAACTCATCAGTTACCTTTTTAAATGCATCCTTACAAAATCCTCAGCCCTGTGACCTGGGTGGAGGATACACAATTGAATACTTTGTCCATTTGTCTGCATTATAGAATTGGAGGTGACTTTAGTGGTATTGTTATTAATCACTCAAATGAAAAATTGCTATGTGGTTGTATATGCTATAGCTGTTTGGGGGAGTGCTGACCCAGCAAGTTTGTGCTCCCAGGGTTCAGAATCTAAAATCATCAAACATGATTTACAATGAATTCCTCAATACAGAGGGCAAGCTATGCTTTCTGCCTCCAGGACTGTTCATTTTTGCTATGAAGGGATGTTTCTATCTCTCATTAGCCTGTGAGTGTATATTTCTGTATCTAAGGAAACAGGAGGAGACATGGAAATTAATATGATCAAGATACATTGTAAATACATATGAAGTCTTCAAATAATTAAAAAAAAAAACAGGCTCACAAATGGTACTCTTTGTGTCATAGATCCAGAACCTTATTTTCAGCCATATTTATTTGTAACTGTTTCATTGCTTATTACAGCTGCTGCTATTTTAGACCCACAACTCTTTTGGGATAAAATTGAAACACTGAAAAACTTCCATGGTGATTAGATTAAAGATGTCCTTTATATCAGATCTGGAATCATGATTGCTATGCCCCCCAATTTTTCCTCTTGTTTTATTGCCCTGACTAAGATGTCAAGAACCATAGTGAGTAAGAGTAATGAGAATATATACTCTTGCCTTATTCCTGATTTTAAAATAAATGCTTTCAGTTTTTCCCCATTACAAATGTTGACTCCTAGATTTATCATATTTAATCTTTACTGTTTTATGTTCAGGTACAATCCTTCTTCAATGAAAATAAAGACATGACCACTCCAAGGTGTGGTTGAGGAGAAGCATTTTATTGTGAATATGAGGGAGAACACAGCCAGGGACATCTGGAAGAGTCCAGACTGAACACATCCATGAGAGGGGAAGAGGAATTGAGTGGAGGGAAGGAGGAGGGAAGGGAGGAGAGCCAAAAGGGAAAGAAAGGAGCCAGGTTGGCTGAATAGGCAGGAGGCTCTGGACTGAAGAGCTTTAGGATAGGGGCCAGGGCCTGGCTGCCAGAGCATGCTATGGTATGCTAATAGTCTTAATAGGTACCTCAGTTAGCCATTTGTCCTGGGTTTCTTTGGGATCTGATACTTATATTCTTAGTTTCATTGATGTTTTTATCACGTGTTATGGTTTCAATATAGCATGACTCCTTAAAAATTTCATGTGTAGATGAGCTAATATCACAGCTGGGAGTGTCTGGAAACTTGAGAAGGCTGGGCCTAATTGTAGCAAGTAGGCCATGAATGGGTACCTGACTTTTGCAGGTTACATACAGTCCATAGTTGCAGTCTTCTGTCTGCTTCCTCCTGCTCCACTCAGTCATTAATGAGCAGCTTCTTTCACATTTTCCAGGATGTTGTTCTGCTCATCACACAAACAATGAATCCAGGAACTATGGGCTTAAACATCAGAAATCATTAGCCAAAATAAACTACTATTTGCTTGTTGTTTGTGTCAAGTATTGGGTAAAAGTCATGGTGAAGCTGTCCCAGAAGGTAGTTTCATCTTGGTTATACTTTTTCCGAATCTGTTGAAATTATCACATATTTGTCCCATTTATTCATTTGAACAAATACAGTTCCCAGTGAAATTCAAATAATATTCACAAAATTGAAAAATAACCCTAAAGCTTATTATATGGAAATATAGCAGACACTGGACTTAAAGCTATTTAAAGCTATTGCAGAACTATAATAATAAAAACTGTTACTGGCATATAGATCAATGGAATAGAAGATCTAGAAATAAACCCATACCGAAAGTGTCACAAACAAGCATTCACTAGGTAAAAAAGCAGATGTTTTAATGGATAGTACTACTGAATATCCCCATGTGGAGACAATAGCTAGTCTTATCTCTCACGCTGTAACAGGAATCACTTTGAGATAGATTAAGAATCTTAATATAAAACCTGAAAGCTTGAAAATATTAGAGGAGAGTTCAAAGGAAACAGAAAGGTCTGATCATAACAGGGACTTCCTGATAAAAGAACTACAGGACTCAGAAAGCAATAGTCAGATTGTTACACAACATTGTGTGGGATTACAAAGCTTCTGCATAGCAAACAGAATCAACAGAGTAGTGAGACAGCTGAAAGACGGGGAGAGAAATGTTTACAGCTATTCATTCAAAGGAGTTGAATGTCCACAATGCAAGAGTAACTCAAAAATGTAACAACAAAAGAAAAACATTTCTCTCTGGTTTCTGACTATTGGCATGACATGAACAGCCACCTCACTTCCTACTCTAACTACCCCAGCTGTGAGCTGCTCCTACCCACTTCCTGTGTTTTCTCATTTCCATAGACTCCATCCTTTCAAACCAGGAGTTAGAATAAGTCCTACTTCTCATAGTTGTTACCAATTACCTAACAAGAAGCAATTTATAGGGAGAAGGATTAATTTTGGCTTGTGGCTAAAAAGGCACTGTCTTCTGAGGCAGGGAATGCATGTGACTTGAGTGGCTCACAGCTGTGGCAGCAGGGATTGGTAGGTGGTATGTTTATCTCACATCTTGGTTGAACTGGAGGTGGTTAAGAAGATGTAGGAGAATGCTGGTGTTATCCAAGGAAGCCCTAGTGACCTCTGCAAATCCTAGTGACCTCAGAAGACCCAGCCCCTAATGGGGTGTGACCATGATCGATCAAGACCCAGGAACACTGACCCGTGTGGCCGGTTTTCTTCCTGCTTTCTCTGGGAGGAGGCTGAATGCCCAGCACAGAAGTTCCAAATCTCCTAGAAGTGCATTGTATCTGTGAGTTCTTGCTCAACCCTCTAGTAAATATTAATCCTTATACGATATACTGTATTTCAATAATTCCAGCAATAGGAAGCAGAACCCAGGTACAAATCTTCAAGGCCCACACACCCCTGTAGCCCACATTCTCCAGTAAGGTTCTACTTCACAAAGTTCAGCAACCACTGAGTGCCACCACCTGGGGACCATGAGTTCAAATACATAAGCCTGTGGGGGATGATTCATATTCAAAGGAAAATGCACTCTAAGTGGCTATTCTCAGATATCCATTGCAACAAAGAAAGGAACAAGTGCATGTTATCATTCTCTCCCATGAGGATTCATATTCTGTCTTTGAAAGTTAATTTTAAAAACACATTACATATGAGATTAGTTGAGTTCTTGCTGTCAAAACTTTGTGATCTGTCTTCAATATCCCAAACCCTTGCTTAAAAAGGCAGTCTAGAGAGAGATGCAGACACAGGGAGATCTCCCTGGTATTTGCTGGCCAGCCAATTCAGTCAACTTGGCAAGTGGCAGGCTAATGGTGGACTCTGCATCAGGCAATAAAGTTGGTGGCTCCTGAAGAAAAACATCTAAGGTTGACCTTTGGCCTCAAGACATATATGTGCATGTGTGTATGTGAACCTGCATGCACATGTGTACCCATACCAACATGCACACATATACACACATATATACACATACTGAAAGCATATAACTTTTATAAGTCTGACATTTCAATTAGAAAATAGAGTTACTATAAAATAACAAATTTCGATATGTTTGAGTGAGAGGAGCAACAAAGAGGGAGAAAAAAAAAAGAGAAGGATATCTTGATAGAGGAAGCCAATGAGCGGTTGGAAAGAGACTGGGTGCCAGGAATACCCCCAAGAACCCACAAGATGTCCCTCGATAAGTCCTCAACCAATAATGGAGGGGGTGCATAAACAGGATGTACCCTATAATCAAATGAATGGCCACCCTAAGAGTCATCACAGAACCTACCTACATCCAACAATGAATGGAGGTGGAGGAAGAGCTCCATGGATGAGCACTGGGCCAAGCTCCCCTTATAGCTGGAGGGGGGAGGAGAAGAATCTGTATGAACAAGGAGATAGGGAGTATGAGGAGAAATCCCATAGAGATGGCTGCCTGAGCTTTGGAGAACACACTAAATCAAGAATAGACCCTAGGAAACCATAGGACAAAGAGCTAGGCCCTCCAAGGGTAGGCAACTGTAGATTAGCATGGGCAGTATATAGAGCCTTCAGAGGTGATATTAGACTATGTTTCTGTAAATGGGCTGGCACCTTGAAGCCCGTTCCCTGCAGAGGAGTGCCTAACCCAACCTTGATATTGGGATGAGGAAATCGAACCTGCCTGGAGCGGATGCATCATGCTGAGTTGACCCACCTTGGGACTTCCTGCCCTTTTTGGAAAGAGGATCAGGGGAGGGGGTGGGGGAGGCTGAAGGCTGGTATTGGGAATAGGGAAGGGTGGGTGAGCAGGGAGACACATGGAAAAAGGACTTTTGAATAATAATAATAATAATAATAATAATAATAAGTAACAGATTTCCACCTCCTTCAGAGGCTCTGTTGTCAATCTATTTTTGAACATCCTCCTATCCAGGATTACACAGTGCTTACCTACAGGAATGCCCCACCTCACCTCTACTTAGTGTCAGCAGGATCAGAAGTTTTACACACTGGATGCCTCAGACCACAGTTGCAGTGATCATTTGGTGCCCACTCAGGAGAAACATTTTTCTGGCTGGTTGTTTGAGCAGACAACTTCTTCAACAGCCTTATCAATTTAAGTTCTTTCCTTTCAAATAAATACATACTTTCACAAGATGACCTTTCAAAGGGGGGGCGGTTCTTACCTTCATGCACTCTTCCTATTAACCCATTTACACGGCCCATTTATCATTTGTGTAGAGGAGGGTTATTGACTTTTTTTTTTTTTTACTTAATCTTGTACTCTGCTACATTGCTGAAGATGTTTATTAGCTGTAGAAGATCCCTGGTAGAATTTTGGGGGTCACTTATGTATACCATCATATCATCTGCAAATAGAAATAGGTTGACTTCTTCCTTTCCAGTTTATATCCCTTTAATCTCCTTTTGTTCTCTCATTGCTTTAGCTAAAACTTTGAGAACAATGTTCAATAGATAAAGGGAGAGAGAACAGCCTTGTCTAGTTCCTGATTTTAGTGGAATTGCTTCGAGTTTCTCTCCGTTTAGTTTGATGTTGGCTGTTGGCTTGCTGTATATTGCTTTTATTATGTTTAGGGACATTTTTCTGTATTCCTGATCTCTCCAGAACTTTTATCATAAAGGAGTGTTATATTTTGTCAAAGGATTTTTTCAGTATCTAAGAAGATGATCATGTGTTTTTAATTTTTTACTTTCAGGTTGTTTATATGATGGATTACATTTTTTTGTATGTTGAACTATCCCTGCATCTCTGAGATAAAGCCTACTTGTTCATGGTGGATGATTTTTTTGAAATGTTGTTGAATTCAGTGTGTCAGTATCTTATTAATGAGTTTATTTTTGCATCAATGTTCATGAGGGAGATTCGTTGTATCTTTGAATGGATTGGGTATCAGGTGACTGTAGCCTCATAAAAAGAGTTTGGCAATGTTCCTTCAGTTTATATTGTATGGAACAGTTTGAGGAGGACTGGTATTAGCTCTTTAAAAATCTGGTAGAATTCTGCACTGAAACCATCTGGCCCTGGGATTTTTTTGCTTGGGAGATGTTTAATAACAACTTCAATTTCCTTGGGAGTTATAGGTCTATTTAGGTCTTGATCTATCTCTGCCTTGCTGGGAAGAATGTTTCAAATTATGGAAAAGGTAATGCCAAGGCCAGGAAAATGCACCTCAAGGCCATGTTTCTTCTGGAAGTCAGGTCTTTATTTTTGGTGCCAGGTATCTGTGGTGGCCTATCCCATATCTACTATGGAACTGCCTGGAGATTTCTAGTCCTTCTGGTTCCATTAGTTTGTGGTTTTTGTCTCATCTTCAGGAGTGTGCTAATGGGGAGGACAGGACATTTATCTCAATTTTTAATGGGATTTGGATTTCTTCTTTTGTATCTTGCCTGTTTGAAGTACTGTGCTCATCCTTCTGTATCCATTATTCCTACCTTTTGCATATTTGCCACCAGCACACATATCCTGTGGGACTGTGCTTTTGTACATTGTAAATATTTGTCATTCTTATTGGTTTAATAAGATGCTGATTGGTCAGAAGGCAGACAGGAAGTATGGGCGGGGCTACTAGACTAAGAGACTAAGACATCTCTGTGAAGAGGAAGGGAAGAAACAGAGACCAGCAAATACAGAGGAAAGAAGAAGGGAATGCTGCTCCGAGAAAGGTTACCAAGCCACATGGCTAAATAAGACAAGAATCATGGGTTAGTTTAACAGTAAGAGTTGGCAAGTAATGTGCCCAAATCATAGGCTAAACAGTTTATAATTAATATAAGCCTCTGTGTAGTTATTTGGGTCCAGTCCAGACCTCAGGGCTAGGTTGGGCCAGAAATATCTGAGTACACACATGACCAAATACATCCTCTCCACGCCATCTATTTCTCCATATCTAGAAGAAAAAACACAATCTACATCTTACTGGGGAATCCTATACATAGTCCTCAGAGTCAGATTAAAAGGTTTCAAACTATTCCTGGTTCTTTGCCTCTCGTGAATAGATTATCTTGGCATATGAAATATAGTAAATGTTTATTTTGTATTATCAGTATAGTTGTTGTCATCAATAACTAAATCATTTAATCGCCTTTGATTTAAAATGTAGGATCATGTAACATTTTCTATACACATTATATTAGTCTATGTCTGTACTATGTTCTTTTGAATTATTTCTATATGCTGAGAACCAAGTTGGTATGTGGGATGCATGAAATGAAGAGAATGTATATATTCCACACTGGTTTTATAATAATATTTTTTAGTTTAAATAATAATTATAAGACTGTTACTCAGAGACAATTTTACTAAAAGTGGGGAGGATAAAAGAAACTAAATGTAGATGGAATTTCAGCCCTTCATTTAAAATGAAGAGCTATGTAGCAGACTGTACAAATATATATCCAGGTAAAGGAAAGAGTACCATTGTAAGATGTCAGAAACTCAATAATAAAATGCTAGACAAACATTATCTCAGGATCTGGCATCATAAATAAGAAAGACAAGAACACATCCATCTATGATGGAGTAAAAGAAACATTATAATCTATTTATTTTTGCATATTTGTAAGCAATTTTCTTCTAGCACACAAATACTATTTTTTAAGAAATACAAATGGTTATATCTGTATCTGTTAAGGCAGACTTCAAAGCAAAGAAAATCACTTGAGGCCAACAGTGATATTTGGTAGTTATGAATGATGAGGGAGTCAGGCACATAACAGACATCAGCATTGTACATTAGAGGGCAAAGCTTCAAAAAATGTCAGGCAGATCCCAAGAAAAATAAGCAGAGGAGCCAATGAGTCAGCAACCAGAGTCGGCAACTTCAATACACTTTCCTGTAGAACTTTGAGAAAGACAATGGGCAAGGCTATGACACTGTCAGTCACAGGATGTGATTGACACTGGAAGAATAGTCTTTCTTAAGAGCCGGCATGATACACAGAACATTCTCTGACCATAGTGAAGTCAAATTAGAATCTAGCAAGAAAAGAATATTGAAAATACTGTGAAATTAAACAATGTATTTCCAAATAATTCATGAGTCAGGAGAAAATTTCAAAAGGTATAAAAATGTGCACAATGCTAAATGAAGATAAAAGGCAGCATATCAGATCATGTCCTGGAGATATAAAGAAATTAATTACATTTATTTACTTGGGAGGTGGGGTATGTGACACAGAATGTTAAGTGACAGAGGACAGCTTGGAAGTGTTGATTCTCACTATCCATTATGCCAGTCCGGGGAGTTGAACTCTGGTTGTCAGACTTAGTAGTAAAAAGCCTTTACCTGCTGAGCCTTTGTGACAACCTCAGTTCAAATGATTCCTGACCAAGATGCAAAATGCCCACCTTCCTGAAGAATGCTTAACAGGATCCATATGGATGATGTCATCAATGACTCACCTGTTATAGCCCTCATAAGAAAAAAACAAAAAACAAAAAACAAAAAAAACCAACTTTGAGATACCACCTAACACCTGCCAGAATGGCTAAGATTAAAAACACAGATGACAGCCTATGCTGGAGAGGATGCGGAGCAAAGGGACAACTCCTCCACTGTTGGTGAGAGTATAAACATTTTCAGCCAGTCTGGAATACAGTATGGAGGTTTCTCAGAAAACTTGGAATCAATCTCCCCATGGATCCAGCAATACCACTATTGAGCATAAACCTAAAGACACACACTCACACCCCAAAAGCATTAGCTCAACTATGTTTATAGCAGCATTATTCATAATAGCAAGAAACTGGAAACAACCGAGATGTCCCTCAACTGAAGAATGGATTAACAAACTGTGGTACATCTACACAATGGAGTACTACTCAGCAGTAAGAAAAAATGATATCCTAAAATTTGCAGGCAAATGGATGGATTTGTAGAATATCTTCCTGAGCAAAGGTCTCACAAACCCAGAAGGATAAGCAGGGGATGTACTCACTCATTAGTGAATTTTAAGCAAAATATTATATTTTTTTCATTGAAAGATGATGGGTGGATAAAGTGATTTAAAACACACACATACACAAAACAAAATAAAATAAAACTTCTGGTTTGTCTGTAGAAGGATTGCTTAGCAGAAATTTGTGGTGGCCATAGTGTATCCGTGGACATTAGTTGTGACCCACTGGGCTTTCTTTATCTGTAGCTGAGCCTAACCTGGCTTGAGAAGCTGTAGATTTTATTTTTTATGTTTTATGTATTTTAGAGAAAAGAGTTTTATTAATGTATTTTTTGTTATCTATCCTGAATGTTTTGCTTTTTTATATAATGTTTTGATATTGATTTTCAAAACAATAAAAAAGAAAGTAAAAAAACAACAGCAACAACAACAACAACAAAAAACGAGTTATAAACTTTAATGTAAAACTTTTAGGAAGATTGTTAAGACCAGGATAGAATTTTCTTTTCAGACTGGATACCAAAGTCATGTAAAAGGTAATAAAACTAAGATGGATAAATCATGAGATATAAAAGGTAATAAAGGTAAGACAGGCAAATCACCTCATACAAGGCTCTTCTCTAGGAAAGTACACAGAAAGGATTGAAAGTCAACCAATAGACCAGGAGAATGTATGTAAAAACTATGTCTGCAAACCCACAGAGAAAACTTAAACCTACCAATCCAAACCATCCAACCAACCAACCAACAAATATCCATTACAGAAACAAGCTAGTTAGAAAATTGGCAAAGCACAATAGCAGATGCTGCACAGAAATGTGTGCACCTGGTGGTCAGCCTCCACTTGGAGAGATTTATACTATTGCTCTCGGATCAAAGCAAATAATAATAATAAAACACAATAAGAGTCAACCGTATACCTATCGAAACGCTAAAGAAAAGATGTGCATAAATATCCTTAGTGGGTGACTGAGAACATATGTTAATACAAAAGTTTGTAAAGGAACATATACAGCATCACAGGTGGCCAAGTTAAATTCATCCAGATGTTCATGAGCAGGCAAGCAGTTAACATCTGTATGTGGAATATAACAACACAAAGAAACAAAGATAGTTCAGCAACTTCTTAGATGAATTTCCAAAGAATGATAGTGAGTTTCAAAAGTTGTAAAAGATTGCGTACCCTGCTGTCACATTATTACAGTATTTTCAAATGCAAAAATTAGAATAGTTGATTGATTTTTTTTTTTTGCCAGAAGATAAAGCAATGGGATTAAGCATGGAGTCTACCCCTAGTCACCTCTGTAATCTAAGAACCGTTCAGTACCTTGTCTGGGGCTACAGAGCCACAGCATCATTCTGGTGATGAAACTGTGTGGAACTGAACACATGCATATACAGGAAACTCACAGAACCAGCAGCATTTAAGGATGGCTCATACTGATGTCATTATTTTGATTATAATGTTGTTATAATTATGACACCTTTTTTTTTTTTTACAAAAAACTATATTGTCCACACTATCTCTGGCAGCTGGTGTGGAACCTCTAATTATTTTACAATTTTGCCTGACAGTGGAATGAAAGCACAGAAATCTTGAAGTAAGAAGCAAATTCAAAGTATCAGATTTTACAGTCTAGTAAATTTCTTCCTTTTCTTCCCATATATGCAGAAACCTAGACCCCACAAAAGTATAGTAGTTCAACCCAAATCACCCAATCACTGACTCCTGTGTGATTAAGTGCTATTTCTATCTGGCTGATGTTGTGGTCAATCAGAGTTAGTGATATGTCCAAGAACCCGCATTGCTTTGTAAGTCTCACTCGGGACCTGCTAAAGTATTTTTTATCTAAAATTTCTCTCTTAAATACCACTGAAGACATGTCTATTCTTAAGCTTTGACTTGATTTTCTCCTATAGGTCTTAGAATACCTATTGCAATGTGCATAGAGAAACATCAGTTTCTTGTTATAAGTGGCACAACACACAGGGGTATAGAGGTCATTTACAAAGGTAATTTTTTTTACCAGGCATAAATTCCTAATTGTTTGAGCCTGTCTAGGTGAGTTAGGAAGGTCCTATTTTCTTATATTTTATTTTCTCTTATATGTTGTGATGTTTCACCCACACAAATGTCTCTGTACCACTTGCATGTCTGATGCCTGCTGAGGCCAGAAGAGGCCTGATGGATCCCCCTGGAAAGGACACACAGACAGTTTTAGACTATCAAACATGTGGATGCTGGAAATAAAACCAGATTTCACTTCAGAAAGAGCAGTCTTAACTTTTTAACCATCTCTAAAGCCTCAAGAAAAATCTCATATCTTGTCTTGTAGGTATGAAATGCTAAGTCTGCACCAGTGTAGTTAAATTTTCTGGCCCTGTTGGCCCAGAGGTCCAGACCTGCCCACAGCCACTTTCCCCCCCAAAATGACTCAGACACATACTAATTTCATCCTGGTTGGCCTATATCTCAGGTGTATTGCTAGCTAGCTCTTTCATCTTAATTCAACTTATTTCCATTAATCTGTTCTATCACATGGCCAATGGCTCACCTGTGTTCCTTACATATTACTTCTTGGGCATCTGGGTCATGTCTGTCGGTCTGACTTGACCCTCCTTCTCCTACCTGTGCTTCAATTTCCCTATCTATTGTGCCTGGCATAGGTCAAAACAGTTTCTTTATTTAAAAAATGATATTCACAGCATACAGAAAGACATTCCCACATCACACCAGAGACCACCTGGCTATAATTCTCTTGACCTTCCTTGACCAAGTTATTTTGTAAGACTCTTTTAATATTAGTGTTAACCTGGACCACACAAATCTCAGTGCTTTCTTTTTAGAAAATGGTCTGATTTGGGGTTGTAGATCCCAGGTTTATGAGGAGCTCCAGACGGTCCCCTGGATTACCTTCAGCCACAGTCACGCTCCAAGACTATTAACAGGTGTTGTGGTGGTCAACTTTAAAGTCTACTTGCCACAAATCAGAATCACCTGAGAAAGAGCTGCTCCTGGAGAATTGTTCTGGTTGCCTTAATAGATGTTGGAGGACCCACACCAAATGTGGGTAGAACCTTCTAGTAGCAGTCCAGATTTTTTAGAAAAAGATAGCAGAAGAAAGAGTAATTATTCATCTTTTGCTCATTTGGCCGTCCTGCTTTCCGCTGCACTAATTCATCCTCTCACTGTGTCCTTTGCTGATATGAGGACCATCATTTTCAGGCTTTCCTTGTGGATTATGGGATGGTGGATCTTTGGGAACTCCATAGGTTGTTGGTGCCAGATTGAGACTGCTAAGGTACCCGGCTCTTGGACTAAGCAAGATGCTATACTGTGTGCCTTTCCAACAAGAGGCAATCACTGTGTGATTGTTCCCAATACCAAGCATCCATCCCCAAGGCTAAGCAACTACAGGGTTGTCAGGATACAGACAGCTGTTGTTGCTATTGCATAAATTATTTGGATTCATATATATATATACATATACATATACATATACACAAATACAAACTTGTCCAATTGGTTTTGTCCCTCTACAAAACACTAGCTGACACAGGGTAACCCACTTAGAGGAGGTTATATGTTCTAGTGGCTTTCTAAAAAAATAAAAATAAAAAAGGCAGGAAAGAAAGTTAAAGAAAGGCATGATAGGGCAGAAGGTACCTGGGGAGTAAGAAAGATTCCACAGCTTCTGCCAGTCCTTCTGCCAGGCCAAAATCCCTCCAGTCCCAGGGGAGTTCTTGAAAGATATAAGTGTGATTGTATAAAGAAATAAGTATACAAAGAGAAACAAAATTCCACACAGGAAGAAACAAAGAGACGAGGGGCGGGATGTGCCTTTGAATGTGACATACAATAGAGATAACTGAAGGAAGGCCACAGGCTGAGGAGACAGGTGATGGATGGATTCAACTTCCATTTCCCTGTCATGCAAATGTGCTCATTTCAGGCCCAGTGAAGAAGGTTACTCATGGGACATTGCCCCCAGTTTCTGAGCAATGAATGTGGGGTTCTGACAGCCCTTCAAGACTTGGTACAACTCCTGAGGAAGCATACTGCTCATGATGGTAATCTTCTGAAGAGGGGAACACTCAAGTTACACACTGTACCAATTCAAAAATTTCTCTCACAGTTAGAAATTGTGGTGTGCCTCCTGTGTTCTATGAGAGTATTGGTAGATATCTGTGCACATGAAGAGACATTTCTGAGCTGAAATGACCCATGAAAAATTTCCCCTATCATTGCAAAGGTCACTCAGCTACTGAATCTCAGGGCATAGCATTAGGCATGACTGTGTCCCCTAGGAAATGTACTAGGTTATGCTGGAGGGTTTCACAGGTGGAAGCAGAGTGCACCACATTCCTAGATAAGACTCTGCTTTGTGGCATTCCTTTGTATGATATTTAATGTTCTTCTGCTCAATGTCCTCACTTAAATTGGGAAAATAATTACCTACCCATGAAGATTCTGTAATAAAATCAACCAAGTTTATGTAAAATCCTAAGAACACTGCCTAGCATGTAGTCAGTGCCCACAGATGGAATCCTCTGCTGAGAATGGTGCATAGTGTGGGCTGAACAGCAAAGGATTCTGGGCCACATCATTATCTTTGCAGAGCCTTGGATGGGTATTGGTCATCCTAAGTTGGGTGTATCTTTTCTCTTCATGAACAGAGGAATTGTGACCCAATCAGAGGTATGGTGGTGTTTTAGCTGGAGTTCTATTGCTTTGTAGAGACATCATGACCACAGCAACTCTTATTTTAATAAATAAATAAATAAATAAATAACCATTTAATTGGAACTTTCTTACAATTTCAGATATTTAGTCCATTATCATCATGCCAGAGAGCATGGCAACATGCAGGCAGACACAATGCTGGAGAAGTAACTGAAAATTATATATCTGGATCTATAGGCAGCATGAAGAAAGAGTACCACTGGACCTTTGACATCCTTGGCCTTTGAAATCTAAAGCCCCAACCCTAGTGATACACTTCTTTCAAAAAAGCCACATCTCCAAATCCTTTCAACTAGTGCCCCTCCCTGGGAACCAAGAATTTGAATACATCAGCCTACAGGGGATATTTTCATTCAAATCACCACAGATGCTGCCACATGATAGGTCCACTCACTACCAGGGCAAAGGCAGTTGTTTCATCTCCCAGATGTCACTTTTATTTCACTGTCTGGTAGATGTTTAGTGTGTTTATTACAGTCAACACTTTGTGGAAATGTTTCTTAGGCTCCCTAGATAGAGCATTTCTGATGCACAAAGCTCTGGGTTCCAGTTTATAATCTGTAGTGAGAATTTATTCCTGCTGGATTTCAAGTTGCCCTCTTCTTAGTGAGTGTTTTACTTGGGGTTGCAGTATGCCAGTTATAAAGTAATTTTCTATGCCCCCATCCAGCTAAGTGTGGGATAGATGGCACTGGAAGGTCTTTTCTCAAATGACATGACCTCTAAGCTCAGCAGCCATTTGGGGTTATAAGGCACATTAGAAGACAGAGACCATATTCTATAGATCGGCAGACTTAGTTTTTGGATGAAATTGTGTAACTGTCCTCTAATCTTCAGACATTTTATTCCTAGGTGCATTTTATTTGAAAGAGAAATTAGCTATCATTAGCTAATCATCAGCTATTATGTTTTCCAAACTATGATTTTTCTATTTCTTTGGACAAAAATATCATCTGTGTTAAACACTTCAGAAAATTGCTAATGGGAAAGGTCCCCAACCTCTCCCCTTTCTCTCGGGATTCTTATAAGATGCAGGGAAAACCTCCTGAATATGTTCCACAACCTAAGAATGCCTACAGAGTTGTTGAGCTTGTAATTATTTTGTAGTTCATTTCAGCAAGTCCTTTTCTTATCTTTGAACTCAAGTGCTTTGCTCTAGGCTCTCTGGACAGTTAGTCACAACAGGAAAGGTGGGTAGTTGGGATGTTGACTGAAGAAAGGCCAGAAAAAAAAAAGCTGTGACTTTTCAGCTATGTTAGAAATATCATTCCCACATACCCATTGAGAAAATGCCTCCAGGCAGGAAATGATTCTTGAAGTTCCCACAGCAGAGAGAACCTGGTATAGCAATCTCTCCTGCTGTAGTGTGGCAGCCTCTAGTTTTCCCAGCAAATGGAGACCATCCTTCACAATATATGGCTATTTCCTAGACACACAGGAGGCAAAGCCCTGCCTGCTTGTCAACAGCAGTGTCACAAATATCCCAGAGCTGTCACATCATGATTCAGCTCAAACCAATCCCCTAAGTCTATATTTAGGAGATGGGGAGTTCTTTTTACAAGATGCCTGCAGCCTCTGAGGAACTTGTGAATGAATGGGAGGTCTTTCCTCTCTTTCTTCTTTTAGAAATGCCAGTCACTCCTTCCAGGATGGCAGTCAAGAATGTGTCTGAGTCTTCCTTTCAGCATGTGTGCTGGAAGCACACAGTTGGACTTTCCGGTGCATCAAATAAGATGGCATGTGAGTGCAAGAATGTTCACAACATGTCTGCTTCCCAGCCATTCTCTCTGTGGCTCCAGAACTGGGATGAAAGTTTGATGACAATTGGATGCATGGACCTGGACTTCGGTCATAATCTTTGAGTGTCTAGACGCACATCTGGCTCATATGTTTCTGTTAATTTCTCTTGGCACCTTTATGCTCTACTCATAATTTCCATGGCAGTTCTTTGTCCATCTGTGGAGCTGTCATTTAGTGGGGGTAACCCACACTGTCAGAACCATCACATTCCACTACACAGCCAGGGGTCTTGATGACAGGCAGGCATGGCTGTTACAGGCACAAGATCTGGGCCTCTCCCATGTCTTCCTAGAGAGAACTGGTGAAACAGAGACCCACCCAGCCTATGTACAACATGGAAGTCACAAACAAGAAGCACCAGTGATTGAGAAGTGAATGAATGTTCTAGAAATAATGCCAGGGACCTGAATGACACTAAAGAACATAGTTATCTAATAGTGTCAGCCCTCAATCCCACCAGGAATGTGTTCTAGAGCCACCTAAATCCCTGAATCTGACGTGTTTGAGTATTTTGCTTAGAAATGACACTGCCTTTGCACATAATGCTTTAAATTTTTTATTACACTGTTATGTTAGTTATAACATGAACATAATGCCTATTTATCACTTTACACAGATCCAGTGAAATACTCAATATGTAGTAAATTTAAACTTTGCTTTTTGGAGCTTTCTAGAATTTATTTTTAAATTCTTTTGATGCATTTTGTTCACAGAGGAAACATACTCTACTCACATGAGTCTTACTATGTTGAAAGCACCAAGCAGCTAGTTTTTCAGGCAGGGCCACATTTTAGGTGAGAAAACAGGATTTCAGAATTGAAGTGACACCCTAGGCCTATGAGTTTGTGCAGATAAAGTCTATCTTTTTTTTTTTTTTTTTTTTAACTTAAATGCCAATGCCACTTAAAAGTTTTCCAGGGACTTTATTGCATAGCTTCCTGTTTTTATTTTCACATGCTATTCCTTCTTACTTAATTTGATAAAATATTTTCTTTTTTAACATTTATTCATTTAGTTTATGTCTCTGTGTGTGCACATCCATACCCATGGCATGTCAAGCCCACGTATGTCAGGAGAGTACATGTAGAGGGCAGAAGCCAACTTATGTGGGTTGGTTCTCTCTGTCTCTGTGTTGAGTTCCAGGGATCTAATGTAGGTCATAAAGCTTTGAGTCAGGTGCCTTAATCTGATAAGCCATGTTACTGGCTCTATAAGAGCTTTTAGTAGACCATAGATGCCCACCTTTCTCTCAGTGTGCTACTTGGCCTTTGTTTAGTGTGGCTTTTAATTTTTATCTTTGTTTGTAGTGAATTTGGGAATACAAGTTTGGTTTCATTTATTCATTCATTCATTGACTCTTAGTTTGGGAATGGAGCCTAGGGCCTTATGTGTATGAGGCAAGTTCTCTACCCCTGAGCTACATCTCAATCCAGTACATATATGCTGCAACTATTTCTGCTTTTTATTTATTAGGTAACTGTGATAGTTTGAATGTAATTGGCTCCCATAATCTCATAGGGAGTGGCACTATCAGTAGCTGTGGCTTTGCTGGAGTGGGTATGACCTTATTAGAGAAAGGGTGTCACCATGGGGGCAGGCTTTGAGGTTTTCTATGCTCAGGATACTACCCCAGTATCTCAGTCTACTTCCTACTGCCTACAAGATGTAGAAATCTCAGCTTGTTCTTCAGCACCTTGTCTACCTGTATGCTGCCCTGCTTCCGGCCATGATTAAATGAACTGAACCTCTGAAACTGTGAGACACTCCAATTAAATGTTTTCCTTTATAAGAGTGGCTGTGGTCATGTATTTATTTATAGTGGTAGAAACCCTAACTAAGACAAAGAGAAAAATGTCATTTCTTCCAAAGGATTTGCCTTTATTTTATTCTAATTGACAATTAATGATTTAATGAAAAAAAGACTATTCATTTAAATAAATGTTTCATAACTGATCCTCAGTGAAGTCTTCAGAATACTTTCTGATATCAATAGCTCTAAACTTTTACCTATCTTCTGTTAATGAGGGTCATTGTTTTTTTGTTTGTTTGTTTGTTTTTTTTTTTTTGAAAAAGCGGGGGAACTCTCCATGAAGGTTCAGCCTCTTCCATTCCTATAGGCCCCTGGCTGTGAGCTCAGTACCCAGCTAGCTGGGGAAATGGGTGTTTCTAGGAGCTGACAGTTTATTTGTCCACTTAGGTCCTTGGGCCTCAGGCTCTCTCTCCCAGGCACTGTTAGAATGTGGTGAGGTGACATGTACTTCTCTGTACCCTAAGCCGGCACAGCTGAGCAATGCCACCACTCTGGTCAGCTCCTCTTTGGAATGTGCTCCATCATAACCTCCCTGTCAACTCACTCTTTCCAGAGAAGACTGAAGATGCCAAATCACATGCCTTTTAGCCATGGTTTGCACAGAAGGTGGTATGAGATTTTCCTTTTACTGGGTAAGAAGATGGCACCGTAGGTTGAATTTGCCCAAGTGTGTGTTCATTGTGCTTCCTGCCAAATGCTTACACCCACGAGAAAAGCCAGCTTTGTATCTGGACAAGATACAAACATTCTGTTCCTTTATGTTTATCTGGCATTTCCTTAACATGTTTATAGAAATGAAGACAGCTCCAAATTTTATTTTCCACATCAAATTGCCCAGGATCCTGAGGCAATAGTTGTGTTGCTGTGACTGAGGCATCTCTTGAAGCAGTGCACAAAGCCTGCTTTCTGGCAGGATCTGCCAGGATTGGAACTAGTGGCAAAGAAAACACCATAATCTGACCTTTTGGGGCCCATAGCACATTCTAGTAGCAATGTCTCCATGAGGCAGCAGCACAGGCCTTGGTTTGCACAGAAAGTAGGATGTAAGAGGGCAGTGACCTGTTCAAGACAAAGAGATAAAAGGAAGGGTGGAGTAAGAAAGGGCAGAAAGAAAGAGGAAAGGAAAGAAACAAGTTTGGTTGCCATGGCAGGACTGTTGTCATCCTGGCTTATAAGGCTCGCCTTTAATTTCCCTGCCACACTCAACCTGAAAACACATATCACAGGGGATTCTACCATGACAGTCTTCTTTGCTTCCTAGTTACCCATTTCACTGCACCTAAATCCACACAGGCACTTAGCCTGTGTCCAGATACTGACTAAACCCTTCATGAGCATGTCTTTTTTTTTTCTTTTTTTCCCTTCTTTATTTTGTATTTATCAAAAATCATGAGCATGTCTTAACCTTTGTCCAGATACTGAATGGACCCTTCAAGAGCTTGTCTTAGCCTCTGTCCAGATACTGACTGGACTCTTCATGAGCTGGTGTTGCTGGTTTTGTTTTTGTTCTTTTGGATCGATTTGTTCTTGTTTTATTCATACAAATGCTTTGTCTGAATGTAAGTTAGTGCATCATGTGAGTGCATGGTCCCTGCAGAAGACAGAAGAAGGGTCTAGATCCCCTAGAATTGGAGTAACAGATGGTTGTAAACTGTCATATGCCCCTGGCTGTGAGCAAGAAACTGAACCTGGATCCTCTGTGAGAGCTGCAAGTGGCCTTAGCTCCAGAACCGTCTCCCTAGTCTTACAATTTTTTGATTTTTATTTCTTAAAAACATAGATAATATAAATAACTTAGAAAACAACTACAATGTATGGTAGTCAAGCATTGCTTTCTATGATGAGTTTTGTAGTGATTTATTAAGAAGTAACAGGTGATCTTGGAAGCATTCTGGAAGCAGTATGTATCTGTGAGGTCCAGCCTCATAGATGAGAACTGCATGTCTGGCAGAGATCAAACATGCTGGGAGCATTCTGAGCATGTGCTGTTGACCTGGAAGCATTTGGGATTTGTAAGAGGATCCCTGTGGTGAAATGTTCTCTGTACGATGCAAATAAATAACTGTTTGGACCCATGCAGGGCACCGTAGAAGTGGGTGGAGAATCAGAGGCAGCCAGGCAGGTAGGAAAGGGTGGAGTTACTCACTCTCGATTGGACCCTCAAGAGGAGCAGACATGTAAGAGGTACCGGCCAGCCACGGGCTGAGCCACGTGGCGGGAAGATTAATAGAAATGGGTTAATTTAAGAAGAAAGAGCTAGCTAGTAATGGGCATAAGACATGGGCCAAACAGTGTTAAAGTATATAAGCGTGTGATTCATTTCTTTTGGGGGACAAAAGCCGCGGGCACACAGACCAAGTTCCAAACCGCAGCCGCCGCACACGCCAGGTTACAAACTCCAGGTTGCAAACTTCCTAGAACCAAACGGGCAGGGGAAAAACTTACTACAACAGATCCCCCTTATTCCAAGCTCATCTCTCTCATGATGTAGAGTGCCCAGTCATAGCCTAGAAGCATTCTCTATTCTCAGTTTTCTAAAAGAAATAAGGAAACAAGAAAACTTAATGAGTAGGCAGTGGGTGAAAGAAAGTGTCTACACATCTCAAGGGTAATGCTGGAGACAGAGCAGGTATGTGCAGAGCCCCACATTAGGTAGTGTAGAAGCTGCCCTGCACCAGGCTTTGTGCACTAGGAGAGAAGGGGACAGCTTGAATTCTGTTCCCTTGGGATAGCTCAAAGTTAGCATAGCTATGGAAAACATACAGGTGTTACACTGCGTTCACCAGGAAGAGTGTGTGGGAACTGGGGACAGAGTCTGGGTTGGGCTGGGCTTCCCTGTAGCTCTCTATGAATTCTGTCATGACTGTATGTCTTCTGGATGGGTATCAGCCAAGTGGGTCCTTCATGCAGTGTTGCAGGGTCACTGGAAGGAGAAAATGTTGGAAGTCATTCCCAGCTACGCTTTGGAACCCGTAGGCTCACAAATGCCAGTTACTTGCCTTCTTCCCATCTTTTATTAAAGTCTTCCAGCACATTGTTTAGCAACAGAGGTTGGCAGTGGGTGTGGGACTCTCCTTGTCTTTCTCCCAGAGTGTGGGAAGGTACGTGTTCACTACTTCCTTCTTAATGCCTGACTCACCATGAGAGTCCACAATGCCAGCCCCTAAGGATATCCCCAACTTACAAAAGAACAATTAGATGCTGTGTGTCCTAGCACCTCTAGAATTTACTTTACCACTGCATTATATTTTCAGGAAGCACCTTTGAACTTCCTATGACGTGTTACATTGTGTAAAGAGCTACTACCCCTGACAGTCTTCATGAATGAAGAAAATCATTCTTATCAATGTGTAAGCAGTTGCTGGACTGGACAGCCAGAGAATGCCCTGCACACAGGCGGGGGTGAACACCTTTGAACACTGCACAGAGGTTGGAGATAGGTTTCCTAAAATAGCAAAGGAAGGAAGATTGTATTGAAAACTGATGCTTCCACCTAAGGCTGCATGTGTCTATTAGATGTGACTCAAGGCATGGTCCCCTCAGCAATATACTGTAGCAGCACAATTTCTCAGCTCCCCAAAGTAACAATGCTACAATAGACTTCTCTTTTTCTGTAAGCAATAACTTCAACATCATTCTGACATGTCTAGGGAATAAAATCAAACACAGAAGCAATAATCAAATAAATTGAATTATGAAAAGGAAATAAAACTATCATCATTTGCAGGTAATAGTGTCATCTCACTGGAAGACTGGGGGTGGGGATTCAGATGCTACTGTGGTAAATCCCTAAGTACAGTGAAGTGTGGCTAGTTAAGATACATACATGTCTTATGGAGAAGGCATAGTTAGTTCTAAGCAGGGAAAAGGAAGAATTCTTTCTTACCAAGGTAGCAGAAAACTATAATACATCTAAACATTTGTGTGTGTGTGTGTGTGTGTGTGTAACAGGAAAAAAAAAACTAAAGTGACACAGCCAGCTTTTCAGGTGAGAGCAGTGTGAGATGCGGGCTCTTGGCAAGGGCCTGATGTTGGCACTACAACAGTGCAGGTGTGTGGTAATGGAGTCAGGGTGACATTGGAAGGAATTAAAGTAGGTACCCACCTTTCAGAGGGTCTTGTGAGTAGTGTTGGTGTAACTCTTTCTTTCATTATTGTGGTGGTATCCAGAGCTCGGCCCACAGAGAGACCACCAAAGCCAGCAATGTCTGGAATGCAAACAGCAAGGTTTATTGGCAGCATAATACAAGCCAGGCAGGGAGCATACTTCAAGCTTCTGTGACAACAGAGCAGGAAGTAGCTGGTGTCCTTAGCCACAAGGGGTTTTGTAGGAAAAAGCTACAACAAAGTTAGTTGCTTGGGGGTACAGTGCGGATGTGTTACTGATTGGATTGTGCTTAGGGTCTTTCTGCCCCAGAGTATCTTTGGACTCCACCTGGATGGACCCCACCAGGACCCTACCTGGGGAGGCTGGTTTTTCCCAGAACTAGTCACTTTCTATTCTTTTCTATTCCTTTCCCAGACCTGGGCAGATGTCTTGGCTGATCTCCCAGAGCTGGGCAGGTAGGAAACTATTCTTCTCTCAGAACTGGGGAGGCCCCCTGCTAGGTCTATTCTTTTAGGACATGTTCTTTTCCCAAGACTGATCAGGCATTACTATTCTCCCAGACCTGGGCAGCACCCCCCTTGCCAGAAATGAGAAACTAAACTTTATTTTACATTTTTATAAAATAGCTACTAGAATGCAAAATGGGGTTTCTTGAGCTAAGTCTTCTCTCTTCAGTTATAAGAAATAAACCAGTGTGGTTCTCATAGAGCCGTAGCATCTGACTTCTGTTTCGAGTGCATCTGTGGTTTGAGTGTGGGATTTGCTGGGGGAACAGGAAAGGAGCAGGAAGGACATTTGGTAGGCCAGTGCAGGAGGTGAAAGTGGGTGGAGCCTGGTGCTAGCATGCAGGAGGGGTGAAGGCTCACAAACAGAGCAGCAGCACCAACAAGCTGGGAGGCAGGTGAGCCTCTGCACATTTACCTATTTATTTCAGCATTCTGCTATATACTAATAACCTACAAAGCTCGCAGTAGAAGGAAGATTGCAAATTTGAAAAAATTAATTATGACACTATGAGAGAAAATGCATATAAACAAGATCTTCACATAGAAAGAAGCTAAGTGTTGCTCTCTCTTTCAGAGAACATGAAATGAACTCCAGGATTCCATGTCTTAATGTGATATTGTCATATAAGTAAATGTAACCCAGGACAGGGTACATTTCAAGCATAAATTAAGTAAATCTACATGTGTATGAAACATCACAGAATGACAGAGATCATGTGACTTCCCATTATCCACTTTCCTCTCTTTAGTGGCAGAATTCCAGGTTTTGATAAATTCATCCACCTAGGAGCCAACGCTTCTGCTGATTGGGTAGTGATGAGTCTAGGGACTCTGCCCTGTTGATGATTGAAGAGCAGCTGGATGAAATTCCAGGAGAAAAATTCCTTAAAGGGAGTAGCAGGCTCCTCTGGTTTCCCTGTCTCTTTACTCCACCTCTCAGTAGATGTCCACACTAGACCCTGGGAGCCCAGTGGGTCCATGAGGGATTTCTAAATGAAGAAGTGAAGACTAGGAAATGTGGTCCAGAAAGGAAGATGCTTCGGCCCAGGAGCCTCCATGTCAACCATTCAGCTTCTTTCAGAATTCTTTTACTTGATAGACAAATTCTATTTTGGGTCATTCCACTCATGATTTATTTATGACATTCACAGGAAAGATTACTTAGGTTTGTTAAGTAACTTTCTTTAGCAAGCAAAGAAAAGGAAAGAGATGAATCAATATGTTAGAAAAGATAAGGGCTTGCCAAAAAACAGTGTAGGGATTATGAATGGCAAAACCCCACAAAAGGTAGTTTAATTTCATTGAGGGCATCTCTTTGTTTTGAATAAAGTGTGAAAATGCAGCTCAGCAAATGAATTCAAGACTAGAAATGTTGTGGGAAGGCAACTTTGACAACAGGCTTTCCTGGGAATTGTTTCCTCTTCCATAGCAATTTTGTGTCAGTTGCAAACCATAGATTTGGACAAGAGCTGCCAAGAGCCCACAGGCATGACTGAGGGGTGAAGAAGAGCTAGAAGGCTTAGGGGAATGAGTGGTACCAGTCATTGGTTATTTACTTTAACTGCCCCACTTAATAACAAGAGATATCCCTTCTAATCACACTCTAGAAATCATCAACTATATCCCCATTGGGGTGGCATACAGTTGCCATTTTTGCAACTTTTGTGACTAAAATATTTCAATATGGTACTGTTGTACTCTGGATCAATGTTCTCACTCATCATTTCCCCTGCCCCCTACACTTGCTCACTCTCGTCATTTACTTTTTAATTGTCCACACTACTAAGGATAGATTGCATTTCTCTTTCCCTCTCTCCCTCTTTCTTTTTTTCTTTTTTTTTTTTTTTTAATTGGGGTGTACTTGAGCACTGACACGTGACCTCCTCCTTCTCAAGTTAGAGATAGAAGAGCACTGAGCCCATTTCTTAGGGCCCTTTTAAGGAGTAAAATCATGAGTGGTTGCAAAGAAGGTTTCAGATTACATTTTCTAATTATTTTATTTCTCCCTCCCATTTCCTTTATGACTTAGCCTAACATAACTTGATCTTTGTTCTTAACCTTCCTTGTGCTGACGATTTTCTGTTCCCACAATTTTCACTTCTGTTTCTTCCCAAACTGCCTTCTGAAACTGTTGCTTGTGCTTGAGCTGCAAGGGACTGTGTGTGCCTGGTGCATAGTGAGAGCCCAGCTTTGGACCTTTGCAGTTCTTTCCTGGAATGCTGTTCTCTCGCTCGACATTGGACATTGTTTAGGTGAAGTTTTCCACGTGTGGAAACAGATCTGGATTCTTCTCAAAAGTGGAAGAAGTAGGCAAGATCTCAGGCTAATGACAAAGAAGTCCCAATGGAAAGTCAGGACGTTCGCAAACATGCTGAGACCAATTGTGCATGAAGGTCTATGTAGAAATGCCCTTTGGCAACAGGCGGCAGTTATGGTCCCCGAGTGATGGAAAGGGCAGAGACTTGATGCAGAGCAGGTGAAGATTATGCTCAGGTTAGACACAAGATTCATAAAAGATATAAACAACGAGACACAATGTCATCGATAAGGAAACATTGACCAAAGAGGAGGGGTGTGAAGAGAAGAATCTGAGAGAAGTCTGAGAGGGCAGAGAGCCCAGAGCTGCAGAGCGCAGTGTCACACTGGGGGAAAGCAGGCAGACATTGAGAGGAAGAAGGATTTGCAGCAGGCGGCTGGAAAGGTGCAGCTGCAGAGGGCTGTTGTGAGAAATTCCAGGAGCCAGAGCAGGAGGCTTAAGATCCTTAGAGCTGCTCTGCACACACCGTCAGCCTCTGCAGCTTGGTCTGTTGGTGCTAAAAGCCTGAGACGAATGATAAATCTGATAAAACTGATAAATCTTAAGTGTTGCAGAATTTTTGGCAAATTTTCTGTATCCAAATCATAGTAGCAAATTTATGTTGTTATTGAAAGCATCTGACCCTGAAAGTGCAAGGCCTGGTGACAGGCTTAGGAAGTGAGTGAAGAATTGTGTTGTTATGTAGCTGGGAGAAAGGAATTCATCATGCTTCTACTCTCCCTAGGCTTCATCATCCTAGTCTCTGTCCTCCTCCTCTTCCTCCTCCTTCCTCCTCCCTCTCCTTTTCCCTCTCCTTCTCCTCCACCTCCTCTTCTT
Source organism: Sigmodon hispidus (assembly GCA_004025045.1). Classification (NCBI taxonomy): domain Eukaryota; kingdom Metazoa; phylum Chordata; class Mammalia; order Rodentia; family Cricetidae; genus Sigmodon; species Sigmodon hispidus. The sequence goes on from PVIH01006977.1 coordinate 73,227, forward strand.
CCTCCTTCTCTTGTCTTCTTTAGGGAAAATTATCATAATCAGCCTGATTTTTAGCAAAGAAGGAAGACAATCAAGGGTCTCATCTGAAAACCTGAACCTGCTATTTTGAGAATCAGTTTTAGCATCTATACAGTGGGGATAACACACATTTTCCTGCCAACTTAAATGTGTTTTGATTGCAATAAAATGAGCTAATGAGCACAAGGCAGCACCGCAATCTGGTCGGTAGCATGATTCCAGAAAGTCCTGTGTTCTAGTAACCACAGTTCGATGATCTGGAGTAAAACATTTCTAGAAGTGCATTCTCATTTTCTTCACTGAATTTTACTTGCTTTTCTACGCAGAGTTCTGGTCGACCAAAAGACTGCCAAGAATCCAGGGACTCCTCTGTGCTACTGGGTTGGACCTACTTGCTTAGTACCCATCAGTTTGTTTTCAGTGATAAAACAAAGCCAGGAATAGAAAATATTTAGAAACTTGTAGAGAAATTTGAAATTGTACCTTTAATTTTTTCTTTAGATTTATTTATTATGCTTCCTATAAGTTAGTGTTTCACCTGCATGTATGTGTTGCACTATATGCATGCCTGGAGCCCACAGAAGTCAAAAGGGGGTATGTGATCCTATGGGGCTGGAGTTTGGGTGGCTGGAAGCTGCCGTGTGAGGTCTGGGTATTGAACCAGTGTCCTCTGCAAGAGCAACAAGTGCTCTTAAGGGCTCTACCATCTCTCCAGCTTCCTGAAATTTTATCAAATAAAAGAACTGACCAAATCAAATTGGAAGTGAATGAAATCAAACAAAGTAAACACCAAACTTGGATCTTCATCAGAGATATTTTGGGAAACAGCAAGTCAGGACAGGTGTGCCATCGCTGCACCACACGAAGCCTGGGATAAGTGCTGAGATGCAGGTATCTCTGTGTTTCTTTGGTATGTCAACCTGGAGGCCTCTGTGTGAATATCCAGGAGCTGGATCATATGCTAGATAAATTTATAGGTATTTTTGTCAAACTTCCATTCTGATTTCCATAAAGGTTGAATCATAGCTCTGCAAACAGTGGTAAGGGTTTCTTTAGGTGTTAGTTCCTAGATTGAACAAAGAGCATAAAATCAAGTCCGTATGTAGCACATGGAAGTGGAAGGAGGATTATCTCAAGGGAACAAAGAGGTGAGGGGAGAGGGAAAAGAGAGAGGGGTAGGAGAGACTGGCATGGGGAGGACTACATTTGTAATAGAGAGAAAACTGCAAACCAAACTGCTTCAAACCATGCAAGAGAATATCATCTCCTATAGCATGAAGCAATACAAGCAGCATACATGCCCTAAAAATCCATTTGACATATATAATATATAGTATGTGTATTTAATATATTCACAGATGCATATTTTAAAAACATGCAGAATCCATATACAGGACCACCAGAATTATTGTAGAAAGCCTTGTTGTCAGCTTGTCCATAAATAACGACATGGAGAATTCTTATTCTGAAAGCTCATAAAGGAGTGTTGGACTTTGTCAAAGGCTTTTCAGCATCTAAGAAGATGATCATGTAGTTTTTTTCCTTCAATTTCTTTATATGATGGATGACATTTATAGTTTTTTGTATGTTGAACCATCCCTGCATTTCTGGGATAAAGCCTACTTGATTGTGGTGGATGACATTTTTTATATGTTGTTGTAATCGGTTTGCCAGAATTTTGTTGTAGCACTTCTAACTTAAGTTAACCCATTTATTTACATTTTTGCTTCATGGCTTTTTATCTTTCCTTCATTCTATATGTCTGACTCCCGCCATGTCTCCTTGGCATTTGATGAGAACCTGGATTCATCTGCTACTTTGTTTCCCTTTCTACTGGGAAGTCCTGCCTATACCTCATCTCTAGCTATTGGCCATTTAGCTTTTTATTACATTCATCACAGCAAATATCCCACAATAAAATATCTTCAACATAAAAGTGATAAAGCACCACACATAATTTTCATATATTTTTATTAATATATATATTCATGTATCTTCATCCTTCTGGAATATAGAAACATTATGTTTCAATAAAGGGAAAGAGCCATGAGGTGAGAAGAGGGCCATGATGTGCTCAGTGGGGAAGCCTGCCAGGGCCTGTAAAGTGACACATTTTATACAAGTTAAGTGAGACTTTCTGTGTAAGTAGTAAGTTATTTCTAAAACCTGAATAACTATGCATTTTATTGGAAGACTGCCTTATACTTTCAAATAGCAACAATAAGCATGATAAAGCTGATATGTTATTTCAACAATTTAGGAAATTTTGGTATTTTTAGTTTATATATATAATTTTGCTAGGCTAAAAAAGGTAAAAACATAACTATTTCTCTACCACTTAAATTATTTATTTTAATTGAGGTATTCTTTGACAGTTTCACACATGGGTTATACCCATCACTATAACATTTTTTATTTGCCTCTTCCTCCCTCCATATTATCATCCCACTTTCACCTGTATCTGTTTTTGCTTTGTGAGCCACTGGATTTAACCAGGGTCATTTATTAGGGCATGGAGCTTAGCCACCAGAGCATGAGTAATACACTAATGGTTAGCTACATTAGTAAAGACAATAGCTTTCTCTCCTGTAACAGTTCCTGATTGCTCTTGGCCTCCCTGGATAAGAGCCCCATGCTATTGCCTATCACTAAATGTTTACTGATTCAATTTTGTACAGACTCTTTACAATCAACCATATGCTAATAAGCTCATGAGTGGGTTGTGACCATAAGAATATTTCAGTATCTTCCTCTCTATCATTTCACTCTTCAATTCTTCTCATTTTGTCTTCTGTGATGGTCCCTGAGTCTTGGAAGGGAATATTATAGGTGACTATTCAATGCTGAGCACACATTCACTTGTTCTCAGTGCCTTAATAAGCCATGAGCCTATGTACTACATTCCATTTGCTTCATAGAGAAGCTTGAACAAAGCTGAGGGCTATTCTATGTCATAAACATAAATATTCAAGAGGCAATGTTGTGGAATATTATTTTGACTGGGCAAAGGTGTGTTACATTTCTTTATGCTGCAGAATATTACTTTAACAGTATAAAGGTATGCTACTTTTGTTTAATTATGCAAAGATATATTGCATCTGTTTCCCCTGACTCCCTTAGCACCTGATTGGTCTGATAAAGAGTGGAATGGCCAATAGCTAGGCAGAGCTTAGTCTTAGAAAATATAGGCGGGGCTGGCAGGGAGATAATGAGAAACCTAGGTTTAGGAAGAACAAGAGAAAAAGGAGGAGGGAACAAGAGCGGTGCCTGGGCCAAGAAGCCAGAGAGAGGGAGAACAGACAGCCAGATATAGAAAAGCAGTGAGAGTAACATTACAGAAGAGAGAAAGTTAATAAGCCACTTGCCTCCATGGTCCGTGCTTCAGTTCCTGCCTTTAGCTTCCTATTCTGAGTTCTAATCTTGACCTTGACTTCCCTATGTGATGATTATGTAACCTGTAAGCAAAAGCAATCCTTTCTGCCCCCAAGTTGCCTTTGGACATGGTGCTTATTACAGCACCAGAACACAGACTAGGATAGTTATCATGGATATGTTGCTTCCTGGTTCTATTTCTGTAAGCCGTTCCTAAACTATTTTCCCCAGTGAGGTTTAAATTAAATTAAAGACTAATTTGTTCCTTATTATAAGTCCAATGAAGAAAGTCAGGAAGCCTGAATGTGAATGTTGGACACAGTCAATCAGTCTAAAGCCTCATCTTCGGGAATGAGTTCTAACTCTTTGCCTGGCAGTATGGGAGGATTAGATGGTCTCTCCACCCAAGAGTAAGATAGAGAACCAAATGAGAGGGAGAATGTGGCAAAGCTTCTGCTTGCTATCTGCCTTGTAACTGAGAGACCATAATTAATTTTTTGAAGAAGGGATCAAGCTTTTCAGAATTATAGCTATCCATCTGGTGTCACAAATCAAAAAAATGACTGAAACTTGAAACTTTTTTTTTGTTGTTAAGCTTGGTGAAAGGGAGGGGGAAGGAGAGAAGCATTATCTGATTTCCTGCTGACCTAAGGGATGCTGATACAAAGACCAGTGTACTCAGAAATGAATGGCAGAGGCTGAATGGGAACCTGCTACTTTCAAAGTTATAAAGACCAATAGGGAAAAGAGATTCCTTTCAACTGATGCAGAGAGTTGATTGTCCATTTAGGGCAGAAAATAACTGGCAACATTTTACTCTTTTTCCAACTGAAATGCAATGTGGTCTATTCTGCAAAATTGCCTGCTAGTCTCTTGTCGTTAAGTATGCACAGTTCCTACGTGACCTAACATGTTCATGCCTGTGGAGAACAATACTCTTGACACAGAGTCCTACATGGAAGTGCTTTGGTGCTCTATGCATAACTTCCCAAGCAACTCAGTCCTCTCATAACATACTGGATTAATCAATTGAGGTGCATTCATATGGTGCTCAACAGTGAAAAGAAGTAAGGCTTCACTCACACAACAGCACAAATAATTAATTTTGAGTGTGAAGTTAGAGAATCCAGACCAGATGTATTGTTTTATTCTATACACGTGACTCCCTGAAGAACAATAAATAGAAGAAACATATGAGCAGTTGTCAGGATTTGAGGGAGAGAGGAAGGATCTTGAAAGCAAGGCTGACCATGATAAGTTCTGAGAAGATGGATGGTTTTCATGGTACTTTGGTGTGGTATTTCCAAACTGCAGGCATTTAATAAATTCCACAGAATGTATGGCAAAGTATAAACTTTATTGCATGTGAAATGGATGGAGTAAGAAATAGAGTCGCATAAGTTCCTTATCCTTATCTTAGGAGTCAATTACTAACTGTCTTACTTTGCTTTCTAATGTTTGATAAAGGTCACAACCAAAAGAAACTTGGGGAGGAAAGGCATATATGTCCTAATTACAGTTCATCACTAAGAGAATTGGACACAGGAACTCAAGCAAGGCAGGAGCTGAAGCATACACCATGACAGAATGATGATTACTGCTTATTTCTCCAGTTCTCATGTGGCTTCCAGGACCACCTGCCCAGGGATGGCAGCTCCACAGTCTCCCTCAGTCCTTCAGGATTGATCATTAATCAACAAAATGCTCCACACAGTTGCCTGCAGGCCTGTCAGAAGGAGCGGTTTTCTCAACTGAGGGTCCCTCTTCTGAGACGACCATACTTTTTGTCAAGTTGACAAAAAAAACAAAAAAAACAAAAAAAAAAACCAAACAAAAAAAAAAACTAAACAAGACAAATAAACAAACTAACCAGCACTCACAATGAACTTCAGCCCCAAACTTACACAGATGTTTCCAAAAAATAACAACAACAAAAAAACATGCCTAACCTGAGACATGATGGTACTTACCTATAATTCCAGTATCCAAGAGGCTGAAGCAGGAGGATGCTGAGTAAAGTCAGCCTGGGTTACATAATAAGTTTGAGCTGTATTCAAAAATAATAATACAGTCTCAAAAACACTGTACATGTTTTCAGTCATGTACAATGATAGGAAATGTGATTAAATTCCCTTACTGTTATTCTCCACTTCAAGTGTAAGGGAGTTGAGTATTTGTTCAATATATCTGTAATGTATGATGTGTTGGCCCATTAACCATTGAGCTAATGTATAGGTTTTCTTTTTTTGAACTTTTAGTTTTTTATTTTTTCAATAAAGTCTCATTTTTTTTTATCCATGTGTCCTCTTGTTCAAACTCCCTTCTCCCTCCCACACCTCCCAGTCACTCTCTCTTCTCCCCATCTCCTTATCACCTCCACAGCAAGGGCAGGAGGTTCCAAGGTGGCTTAGTTCAGTCTACACTCCAGGCAAATCCGCTTTCCTCATCCCAAAATCAAGACTGGGTCAGGTATTCCTCTGGAGAGAAAGGGTTCCAAGGTGGGGGTCCAACTTGTTTTAGATCCCAACCTGTTCAGTGGTAGTGGTTTGTAGCTTGGGTGTGCTTTACTTTTGTTTAAAGTCCACTAATGAGTGAATACATCCCCTACTTATCTTTCTGTATTTCTGATACCTTGCTCAGGAAGATATTCTTCAAATCCATCCATTTGCCTGCAAATTTTAGGATATAATTTTTTTCTTACTGCTGAGTAGTACTTCATTGTGTAGATGTACCACAGTTTGTTAATCCATTTTTCAGTTGAGGGATATTTAGATTATTTCCAGGATCTTGCTATTATGAAAAATGCTGCTATTAACATAGTTGAGCTAATGCTTTTGAGGTGTAAAAGTGCATCTTTAGGGCATATGCCCAATAGTGGTATTGCTGGATACTTGGGGCGATTGATTCCCAGTTTTCTGAGAAATGACCATACTGCATTCCAGAGTGGCTGAACCAGCTTACATTCCACCAACAATAGAAGAGTGTTCCCCTTGCTGGGCAACCGCTCCAGCATAGGCTGTCATCAGTTTCTTTGATCTTAGCCAATCTGACAGGTGTCAGGTGGTATCTCAAAGTTGTTTTGATTTGCATTTCTCTGATGGCTAAAGATGTTGAGTACTTTTTCAAGTGTCTTTCAGCCATTCATAATTCTTCTGCTGAGAATTCCCTTTTTAATTCTGAACTCCATTTTTTAATTGGGTTATTTAGTGCTTTGGGCTCTCATTTCTTGAATTCTCTGTATATTTTAGAGATCAGTCCTCTGTCACTTGTAGGGTTGGTGAAAACCTTTTCTGATTCTGTAGGCTGCCATTTTGTCCTGTTGACTGTGTCCTTGGCTTTACAGAAGCTTCTTAGTTTCAGGAAGTCTCACTTATTGATTGTTGTTATTAGTGCTGTGCCACAGGTGTTATATTTAGAAAGTGGTCACTTATGCCAATTCGTTGGAAGGTATTTCCCAATTTCTTTTCTATCAGGTTCAGTGTGGCTGGGTTTATGTTGAGGTCTTTGATCCACTTGGATTTGAGTTTTGTGCAGGGTGATAGGCTTGAATCTATTTGCATTTTTCTACACACTGCCAACCAGCTATGCCAACACCATTTGTTCAAGATACTATCTGTTTTCCATTAAATATTTTGGGCCTTTTTGTCAAAGGTCAGGTGTTCATACCTTTTAGGACCTTCAATTCTATTCCATTGATCTAAGAGTCTGTTTTTATGTCAGTACCAGGCTGTTTTTATTACTGTAGCTCTATAGTATAATTTGAAGTCGGGGATGGTAATGCATCCTGAGGTTCTTCTGTTGAGCAAAATTGTTTTGGCAATCCTGGTTTTCCAGTTATTCCAAAGGAAATTGAGTATTGTTCTTTCAAGGTCTGTAAAAAAATTGTGTTGAGATTTTGATGGGAATTACATTGAATCTGTAGATTGCTTTTGGTAGAATTGCCATTTTCACTATGTTGATCCTACCCACCCAGAAACATGGGATATTTCCATTTTTAGATATCCTCTTCAATTTCTTTCTTCAGTGATTTAAAGTTTTTGTCAAATAGACCTGTTTCTTCTTTTGTTATAGTTACTCCAAGGTATTTAATGCTATTTGCAGCTATTAAAAGGGGTGATGTTTCCCTTATTTCTTTTTCAGCTCTTTTATCTTTAGTATATAGGAGGGCTACAGATTTCCGGAGTTAATCTTGTATCCTGCTTCCTTGCTGAAAGTCTTTATCAGCTATAGAATTTCCCTGGTAGAATTTTGTGGGTCACTTATGTATACAATTATATCATCTACAAATAGAGATAGTTTCACTTCTTCTTTTACAAATTGTATCGCCTTAATCTCCTTTCATTTTCTTATTGTTTTAGCTAAAACTTCGAGAACTATATTAAATAGATAAGGGGAGAGAGGACATCCTTGTCTAGTTCCTGATTCATGGGATTGTTTTGAGTATTTCTCCATCAAGTTTGATGTTGGCCATCAGCTTCTTGTAAAACATCTTTATTATATTTAGATACTTTTGCTGTATTCCTGATCTCTCCAGAACATTTATCATAAAGGTGTTTTGGATTTTTAAATGACTATTTCAGTGTCTGAGGATATAAAGTGTGATATTTCTCCTTCAGTTTATTTATATGATGGATGACATTTATGGTTTTTCACATGTTGAACCATCCCTGCATTTCTGGGATGAAGCCTAGTTGATCATGGTGGATGATATTTTTTATATATTGTTGTATACAGTTTGCCAAAATTTTGTTGAGAATTTTAGCATCAATATTCATGAAGGAAAATGGTCTGTAAATCTCCTTCTTTGTTGTGTCTTTGAGTGGCTTGGGTATTAGGGTAATTTTAGCCTCATAAAAGGAATTTGGCAATATTCCTTCAGTTTCTACTATGTGACATAGTTTGAGGAGTAATGGTAGTAATAGTAATTCTTCTTTGAATGTCTGAGATGGAATTCCACACTGAAACCATCTGGACTTGGGTTTTTTTACTTGAGAGGCTTTTAATGACAGCTTCAATTTCCTTTAGGTTATAGGTCTGTTTAGGTAATTAATCTGGTCCTGATTTAATTTTGGTAAATGGTACCTGTCCAAAAAGCTGTGCATTTCTTCTAGGTTTTCCATTTTGTGAAATATAGATTTTCAAAGTATGACCTGGATTTTCTGGGGGTCTGTTGTTATGTCCCCCTTTTCATTTCTGATTTTGTTGATTTGGATACTCTCTGCTTTTTGGTTAGTTTGGATAGGGGTTTACTTATCTTCTTGACTATCTCAAAGAACCAACTCTTTGATTCATTGATTTTTGTATTTTTTTTTTGTTTCAATTGTATTGATTTCATCTCTAAGTTTCATTATTTCCTGCCATCTACTCCTTCTAGGTGAGTTTGCTTCTAATTGTTATAAGGTTTTCAGCTGTGCTCTTAGTTCTCTAGTGTGGGATTTCTCTAGGTTTTTTCATATAGGCATCTAGTGCTATGAATTTTTCTCTTAAGACTATTTTCATTGTGTCCCATATGTTTGGGTACGTTGTGAATTCATTTTTGTTAAATTCTAGGAAGACTTGGAATCTTTCCTACTTTCTTCTTGACCCAGAGGTGGTTCATTGAGTGATGTTTAGTTTCCATGTGTTGGTAGGCTTTCTGTGATTTTTTAATGTTGTTGAACTCTAACTTTAGGCCCTGGAGGTCTGATATGATAGAAGGAATTTTTTTTTCATTGTTTTGTATCTGTTGATATTTGTTTTATGACCAATTAGGTGGTCAATTTTAGAGAAAGTTCCATGAGGTGCTGAGAAATATGTAAATTCCTTTGGGTTTGGGTGGAAGCTTCTATAAATATCTATTAAATCCATTTGCAACATAACCTCTGTTAAACCCCTTATTTCTCTGTTAAGTCTCCGTGTGATTGACCTATCCAAGGGTGAAAGTGGGGTATTGAAGTCTCCCACAATTAGAGTGTGAGAATTGATGTGAGGTTTGAGCTTTAGTAGTGTTTCTTTTATATAGTAGGTGCCCATAAATTAGAGGCATAAATATTCAAGATTGTAATCTCATCTTGATCGATTTTTTCCAGAGATGAATAAGTAATATCTATCCTGGTCTTTTTTAATTGATTTTAGTTTGAAGTCTACTTTGTAAGATATTAGGATGTTAATATCAGCTTGTTTCTTGGGGCCATTTGATTGGAAAATTTTTCCCAACCCTTTACTCTGAGCCTGTGTCTGTCTTTGTGGTCGATGTGTGTTTCTTGTATGCAACAGAAGGATGGTTTCTGTTTTTGTATCCATTGTGTTAGGGTGTGTCTTTTTATAGGTGAATTGAATCCATTGATATTAAGGGATATTATTGACCCTTGATTATTATTTCCTGTTATTTATGGTGGTAGCTTGTATGTATTTTCTTTCTGTGGGCTTTTCTTCTTTGAGATTATCGATTGTTTATGGTTTAATGGGTGTACCTGGGATCCTTAGGTTGGAGATTTCCCTCTAATACTTTCTGAATGGTTGGATTTGTGGATAGGTATTGCTTCAGTCTGACTTTGTCATGAAATATCTTGTTTACTCCATCTATGGTGATTGATAATTTTGCTGGGTATAGTAGTCTAGGTTGCCTGCCATGCTCTTTTAGTGTCTGTATAACTTCTGACTAAGCCTTTCTTGCTTTCATCATATCCACTGAATAGTCAGGAGTTATTCTGATGGGTCTACCATTATAGGTAAGTTGGCTCTTTTCTTTTGCAGCTCTTAAAATTTTTTCTTTGTTCTGTATGTTTTGAAGCTTGATTATTATGTGGCAGACAGACTTTTTGTGGGGTCTAATCTATATGGTTTTCTGTAAGCTTCTTGTAACTTTATAGGCATTTCCTTCTTTAGGTTGGGAAAACTTCTTCTATGATTTTATTGAATACATTATCTGCCTTTGAGCTGAAATTCCTCTTCTTTCATTTCTATTATTCTCAGGTTAGGTCTTTTCATGGTATCTCAAATTTCCTGAATATTTTGTGTTTTGACTTTTTTAGTTTTAGTATTTTCTTTGACTGATGTATCTATTTCCACTATTGAGTCTTTCACTCCAGAGATTCTCTCTTCCATCTCTTCAATTCTGTTCATTATGCTTGTATCTGTAGTTCCAGCTCTTATCTTCAGATTTTCTATTTCTACTTTTGCCTAACTTTGTGCCTTTTTTATTGCTTCTATTTCAATTTTTAGTTCCTGGAACATTTCTTTCAGATTTTGGTTTTTCTTTTCTTGGTTTTCTTTGTTTTCCCTCAAGAATTTGTTCATCTCTTCCAATTTTTTGTTTGTATTTTCTTTTATCTCTTTAAGGGAATTTTTTATGTCCACTTTTAAGGCTTCTATAATCTTCATAAAGGTGTTTTTGAGGTTGTTTCTTTCTGTTTCCTCTTCATTACTTTTTTCAGGTCTTGGTGTTGTAGAACTACCATTTTCTTGTGGTGTTGCCTTGTTGTTCTTTATATTGTCATATGTATTCTTTCACTGGCATCTGCCCAATGCTTCAGTTGTTCACACTTAGCTTTTAGTCAGTTGTGGTTAGAGGACTTTGTATTCCTATCTGTTCTGAACACAGGGTCTGCATGCTCTCTCACTTTGCTCTGGACATAGTTCTACATTTCAAAGGCATCTGTCTGTCTATCTATGATGAAGCAGAAGTAGTTTGCCCTGGAGGCAAGGCCCGACTAATGGAGGTCCCTTCTGCTAGTGGTCACTGGGAAAGGACCCTCCCAGTTTTAGCCTAGGGCCTGTCTCCTAGCTGAGAGTCTGAGATCAGGGCCCTGGGTGTGACCCTGGCCCCCAGAAAGAGATTCTCTGTGTGGGCAGCCCAGGAGCTGATGTTTCCTCACCTCTGAATTTGTTTTGTACATGGTTCAGGGTCTGTCTGCCTATGATGATGGAGCTTGCCCTGTGTAGGTTTTCAACTTAACTGTGGGGTCAATTCTCTGATTATGTTCAATTAGCCCATATTTTACTAACAAATTGCCCTCAAAGACAAACACTAATTATTGAATACTGGAAATTTTTCTCCTCTTTATTTATGCTGCTGTTTCTCTCCTAATGTGCTGAGTTCAATCTTAGCACAATTTGCAGAGAGACATAGAATGTATAGGGTTCAGTAGCTTCCAGAGTTATAGGCCACTAGTGAACATCTTGGAGTTTTGTCCTGCAGAGACCACTGAGACTTTCCAAAACAATGTGTTGATGGAGTACTGAGGGAAAAAGAAGAAAGAAGCTATATAAGTACATTTTGCTTTGACTATTTTTTTTTCACAAAAAATATGGGTTAGTAGTTTGGAGACAGCTAAACATATACATTATAGTATTTAAGTAAATAGCTACAGGGTAGATTATAAGACTCTGTTAGCAAGAAAAGTAGCTAAAATTAGGCATTAAAGCTTCAGTGAGTGTCAGATGTTAGCAATATCAGTAGAAACTCACATTGTAGCATTACTGTTGTTTTAGTGCATTTACACATTTATATGTAACAGCAGCACTATATAGTTACATGTTATATTAAATGCTTGCATTAGTATTGCTAATAAATTCAGTATATTAGAAAAACATAGAAATGTAAAGATTGTATCTCTCTATGTATCTATCTATCTGTCTGTCTGTCTGTCTGTCTATCTATCTGTCTGTCTGTCTGTCTGTCCTCTCTGCTGCGGATAGAAGCCAGAACCTTGCCTGTACATTGCCAGACCCTCCTCATTCTTTTCTAGCAGTTTCTTAGTTTCACATGATACATTTGTGCAAACAATACTTGAGTGTGAGTGGACTGATCAGCTCCATACACAATTGTTCTGTCTAGTGTCTCCAGGTTTAAGTCCAGAGCATGAAGCCCCAGAGTTGGCATTTGCACATTGTCAACATCAGCAGTGTCTTTAGAAGACAGAAGTTTTCCTCCAGGAACAACCCCTGTGGAGACCATTCTCTCAACTCACCTGGTAGAGACTAGGAAGTGCACAGTCTCTTGTATAGCTCTTGTTCTAACTGGCACCTTTTAATGTTGACTAGCTTAATATGTCAAAGAGATATGCTCTGTCTATGTTCTGATGATTCTAATTGGTTCTCGTTTGTACCACCTCTCACACAGAGGAAGTGTTAGTCTTAGTGGGGTGACTTCATCCAGCTTGATGGCAAATTGCACCCAAGTCAGTCACCCTATGAAGCTGGTATTCCCTGTGCAGAGAGACATCCTATATACCTCCATCAGAAAGGCTTTTAGAAGATGCAGAACAAATCAGTCATAGTTGCTGTGAATACCCAGATGGTATATCTACTTGCTTTGGCATAGTTCAGTATATCACAGTCTACTGATGAGACAGAAACTGTGATTTTTAAGTTGTAATTAGAGAATCTTATTTTTAATGCTTAGTTGCTAATAAGCTTCTTCTCAAATACAGCTTCTAAATACAAATATAATAACTAAATACACTTTCCTGTGATAATAATTACTATTATACTAATGAGGGCATATTCTTTCATGTGTCCAGGCATGGCAGGAAAAACAATCACTATCTTTATCCCTTTATTAGGTTTACCTGATAAAACAATAAGCATCCTCAAGTGCGAGTTTGCTGTGAGACTCTAGGTCTCTTTATGAAGTCTAGTCTATGAAAAATTTGCAAGTGAACAATATACTTCTTTTATTAGACAGTTCCAAAGTCCTATTTTCAGTAAGAAAAAGAAAACGCACAACCCCTTAGCACCTTTACTTTCAATTCTTTCTGAGCTTCTACGAGTCCCCTGCATGTCTCAACAAAGCCACAAGTAATGGTGGTGCAGATTGACAAATATCCCATCAGGACCAGCCAGGCTCCCCACCCTGCCAGCCAGGAGTCTAGCGGTGGTGATGAGTTACTCAGAAACACACTATTGGCTTTAGCAATTCTCAGGATTTTCCCCCCAGGAACTTGGAGAGCAGGTGAACTAGTAGGGTGTGACAGTTCTGTCAGCACAGGTGACTCAGCATTAAATCACCTGCCCTGACGTAATCCTCTGACTTCTGAGAGGTTCTCTAGATTATTCATGCCTCTAAGGGAACAATCTCAGAAGACACTCCTGACCTAACATGTCAGCAGGATACATGGCAATCAAGGCCCTGTGCTCTGTTGGCAGGTTGTGAGAATGATTATGGACTAGGCATGAAGTAAAAAAGTGTGTTCTGGGCACAAATTTATTTACACACACACACACATACGCACGCACGCACACACACGTATATTAAAAAGACTGTTCTCTGGAGACTTTATTGGCTCTAGATGAAAAGTCTCTACACAGTTACTATGTGTAACAAACGCTAAACCAGTATCTTCAATGGAATGGGTACAAAGGGCTCAGATAATGAATGATGCGTAGAGAACAAATGGAAAGAAAGAAAGCAAGATCAGGTACAGTGGGCTGAGTGAGAATGTTTACCATAGGCTCAGCTATTTGAACACGTGCTGGTGCTGCTTGGGATGTTTAGGAGATGCTTGAAGCCTAGTTGAAGAAAGAATATAACTGAGGGTGAGCTTTGATAGTGCAATGACTCTGTGCCTCAGTTTCCTTCTCCTGTTCTCCCCCTTGCCCTTTTCCCTCTGCTTCATGCCTGTGGCTTAAGATGTGAGTGCTCCCCTTCCTGCTCCAGCTCTCAAGGCTGGTCCCTGCTCCCTTGCTCTAGCTCCACCATCATAGACTCTTTCTTCTTCCAGTTGCCTTTGACCACGGTGTCTTATTAAAGCATAAGAAAGGGGACTAAAACATCATGGAAGTGGTGCTAAAACTGGGTTTGATTACATAGAAAAGATATATTCTAATGTAGATATGAGGAATGAAGAAGGTTACTGGAATCAGTAGAGAATCAACCAAAAGATCTAAGAGGCTTCTAGGGAGATTGAGATCACAGTGGAGATCAGGGTACTGGTCACAAGTTCAGGAAACAGTGAGAGGGAGGTACACCTATAACATCTATGACAACCCATCGAAATATTAGAAAGAATGAAACATATGGACATGAGATTGTAGAGGAGCAATGCTGAGGAATTATTTAAATGTTTGCTAAGGCATCAACTAGAATGGATCACAAACATATTTAGATTTTGTTTGTGTTTTTATTTGTGTGTGGGGAAATGTTAGTTTGTGTCTGAGTATCTCTGTGGGTTAATGGAATAGATGTATCTGAGCGCCCTCAGAGCCCAAAAGATAGTGTTAATTCACTTGAAGTTGTGAGTCAGTGGATAATGAGTGCTGAGAACCTAACTAGGGTTCTCTGGAAGAACAGAAAGGGCTGTCCAGTTCCCTCTCTGAAGTATTTTTAAATATGTAAAAGGAGAAAGAACCAGTGGCAAATCAGAATAGGGACAAGTCAAGGATTTGAAATTCAGACCCCTGTCCAGAGCAGAGTCAGAGATTAAGCAAATTCCTTGCTCAGAGGAGACAGGAGACACACAAGTCCTCTTGCCACAACTGACTAGGAGCTGACTAATTGGGAACCACTGAAGCCATGGGCAGACATCAGCACAAAAATATATATACCAATATAAAGGTAACACCAGAAGAAACTGGTGGTTCTACAACTACAAGACCTGAACAGACCAATGAAGAAGAAATACAAGGAAACAACATCAAAAGCAACTTTATGAAGATCATTGAAGCCTTCAAAGAAGATATAAAAATTCCCTTAAAGAAATAGAAGAAAATACAAACAAAAAATTGGAAGAGATGAACAAATCCTTGAAAATTACCAAGAAAAGGTAAACCAAAAAATGAAAGAAACATTCCAGGAACTAAAAATTGAAATAGAAACAATAAAAAAGACACAAAATGAGGCAAAGATGGAAATAGAAAACCTGAAGAAAAGAGCTGGAACTACAGATACAAGCATAACCAACAGAATCCAAGAGATGGAAGATAGAAACTCTGGAGTGGAAGACTCAGTAGTGGAAATAGATACATCAGTCAAAGAAAATACTAAAACCAAAAAAGCCATAACACAAAATATTCAGGAAATCTGGGACACCATGAAAAGATCTAACCTGAGAATAATGGGAATAGAAGAAGAAGAAGAAGAAGAAGAAGAAGAAGAAGAAGAAGAAGAAGAAGAAGAAGAAGAAGACCAGCTCAAAGGCACAGATAATGTATTCAATAAAATCATAGAAGGAAACTTTCCTAACTTGAAGAAGGAAATGCCTATAAAGTTACAAAAAGCTTAAAGAATACCAAATAGATTTGATCTCCCAAAAAGTCTGCTTGCCACATAATAGTCAAGCCACAAAACATATATAACAAAGGAAAAATTTTAAGAGCTGCAAAAGAAAGGGGCCAACTTAACCATAATGGCAGACCCATCAGAATAACTCCTGACTATTCAATGGACACGATGAAAGCAAGAAGTTCTTGGTCAGAAGTTATACAGATGCTAAAAGAGCATGGCTGCTAACCTAGACTACTATAACCAAAAAAATTATCAGTCACCATAAATGGAGTAAACAAGATATTTCATGACAAAATCAGACTGAAACAATACCTATCCACAAATCCAACTCTTCAGAAAATATTAGAGGGAAAACTACAACCTAAGGATCCCAGGTATACCCATTAAACCATAAACAATCAATAATCTCACAGAAAAAAAAGCCCAGAGAAAGGAAATACATACAAGCTACCCCCAAAATAGCAGGAAATATCAATCAGTGGTCACTAATATTCCTTAATATCAGTGGACTCAACTCACCTATAAAAAGACACACACTAACACAATGAATACAAAAACAGAAGCCAACTTCTACTGCATACAAGAAACACATCTCAACCACAAAGACAGACACAGGCTCAGAGTAAAGGGTTGGGAAAAGATTTTCCAATCAAATGTCCCTAAGAAACAAGCTGGGGTTGCCATCCTAATATCTAACAAAGTTGACTTTAAGCTAAAATCAATAAAAAGGGACCAAGATGGACATTACTTCTTCATTGCAGGACAAATTAAGAGGAGATTTCAATCCTGAATATTTATGCCCTTAACATAAGGACACCTATCTATGTAAAAGAAACACTGCTAAAGCTCAAATCCCACATCAATTCTCACACCCTAATAGTGGGAGACTTCAATACCCCACTTTCAACCCTGGATAGATCAACCAGACAGAGCCTCAACAGAGAAATAAGGAGTCTAAATGAGGTTATGATGCAAATGGATTTCATACATATCTACAGATCCTTCCACCCAAAGGCAAAGGAATATACATATTTCTCAGCACCTCATGGAACTTTCTATAAAATTGACTACATAATTGGTCATAAAGCAAATATCAACAGATACAAAACAATGAAAAAATATTCCTTCTATCATATCAGACCTCCAGGGCCTAAAGTTAGAGTTCAACAACGTTAAAAATCACAGAAAGTCTACCAACACATGGAAACTGAACATCACTCAACTGAACCACCTCTGGGTCAAGAAAGAAATTAAGAAAGATTTAAAGTCTTCCTAGAATTTAACGAAAATGAATTCACAACGTACCCAAACATATGGGACACAATGAAAACAGTCTTAAGAGGAAAATTCATAGTGCTGGATGCCTATATGAAAAATCTAGAGAAATCCCACACTAGAGACCTAACAGCGCAGCTGAAACCCTTATAACAATTAAAAGCAAACTCACCTAGAAGGAATAGACGGCAGGAAATAATCAAACTTAGAGCTGAAATCAATACAATTGAAACAAAAAGAACAATACAAAGAATCAATGAATCTAAGAGTTGGTTCTTTGAGAAAGTCAACAAGATAGATAAACCCTTATCCAAACTAACCAAAAAGCAGAGAATATCCA
Source organism: Sigmodon hispidus (assembly GCA_004025045.1). Lineage (NCBI taxonomy): Eukaryota > Metazoa > Chordata > Mammalia > Rodentia > Cricetidae > Sigmodon > Sigmodon hispidus. The sequence goes on from PVIH01006977.1 coordinate 90,437, forward strand.
AAGCAACAAAATCAGAAACGAAAAGGGGAAAAAAACAACAGACCCCCAGGAAATCCAGGGAATTATCAGGTGGTACATTGAAAATCTATATTCCACAAAAATGGAAAACATAGAAGAAATGGACAGCTTTTTGAACAGGTATCACTTACAAATATTAAATGAAGACCAAATTAATTACCTAAACAGATCTATAATGCTAAAGGAAATTGAAGCTGTCATTAAAAGTCTCCCAAGTAAAAGAATCCCAGGTCCAGATGGTTTCAGTGCAGAGTTCTACCAGGCACTCAAAGAAGAATTACTACCATTACTCCTCAAACTATTTCACATAGTAGAAACTGAAGGAATATTGCCAAATTCCTTTTATGAGGCCACAATTACCCTAATACCCAAGCCACTCAAAAACACAACAAAGAAGGAGGTTTACAGACCAATTTTCCTTCATGAATATTGATGCTAAATTCTCAGCAAAATTTTGGCAAACTATATACAACAATATATAAGAAATATCATCCACCATGATCAAGTAGGCTTCATCCCAGAAATGCAGGGATGATTCACCATACCAAAAACTGTAAATGTCATTCATCTTATAAACAAATTGAAGGAAAAAAAACCCACATGATAATATCCTTAAATGCTGAAAAAGCCATTGACAAAATCCAACACTTCATTATGATAAAAGCCCTTGGGAGAACAAGAATACAGGGAAAACATCTAAATATAATAAAAGCGATTTATGATAAGCCATCAGCCAACATCAAACTTAATGGAAAAAATTCAAAGCAATCCTACTAAAATCAGGAACTAGACAAGGCTGTCATATCTCTTATGTCTTCAGTATAGTTCTTGAAGTTTTAGCTAAAGCAATAAGAGTACTAAAGGTGATTAAGGGAATACAAATTGGAAAAGAAGAAGTGAAACTATTTCTATTTGCAGATGATATGATTGTATACATAAGTCACCAACAAAATTCTACCAGGCAACATCTACAGCTGATAAACACCTTCAGCAATAATCTTATAGCAGGATACAAGATTAACTCAAAGAAATCAGTAGCCTTCCTATCCACTAAAGAGAAAAGGGCTAAAAAAGAAATAAGGGAAACATTACCCTTTATAATAAGCTCTTACACTTAACCCATAATTCTTCTCTATGTTTAGCCACCTGGCTTGGTACCTTTTCTCAGTGTGACATTCTTATCTTGCTTCCTCTGCATCTGGTTGATGACTTCTGACTCCCCCTTCTTCTCCCCATCATTCTTAGTTTTGTCACCCTACCTATATTTCCTGCCTGCCTGCTGGCCAATCAGTGTTTTAATAAACTAATTTCAGTGACAAATTTTTACAGTGTACAAGAGGATTACTCTACAGCAGGGTCTAGCCCCATAGGCGACTAATGACTGCTGGGAGAATTCTATTTCAAATAACAAGATATTTATTTGAGTAAAATGTAACTACTTACAAAATAAAACATTACAAACATTTTGCATTGTGTGGCTAAGACTTGCTACATCTTTTTTTCCCCCTAGGGAATGCCACCGCTCTGAACTGATATGTTTGCATTTCATGTAAGACCTTATACAGAGTTAGAAGGTGGTGCTTACAAGTGGAGGGAGTCCAGCTGTGGTGCAGGAGACCTGCAGCATACCAGGAGGACCTGGTAAGCATCAAAGTCTGGAGCCCAATGCTGCCATGCAGTATGCATGAATCTGTAAACACAAACAATAATTTGTATGATTTATGTTTATTCAATAATGTGATCTACATATGCTTTTGTAAGTCTAGGTTTTGCTATTATTATCCTCCTCATGAGGTCAACATATTCTTTCACCTTATTGTATGAATCATTTTCTAACTTAGTCATATTCTTTTCATATAAATATACAGATTTTAAGGACATTAATTTTTCCTGCTTAAAGTGTTCCCAGAATGAAAAAGCACATCAATTTGCCAAAGTTTTCTTCAGATACTGCACTGGGATATTGTTGGTGAATGGAATTGCTGGATTGAATCAAAAGTATATTTTCTTATTTAATGAGTTATGCTAAGCTCATTTTCAGCTCCCAAAACTGTCTGCACAGTGTTAATATTTCTTTTATTCATATTGGAGCCATTATCTTTTGCAAAATTTCTTTGGTTTACGTGTTATGGAGTAGTGTCATAGGAGGTCAGAATTTCTGTTTCTCAATTGTTACCAAGATTAGTCAAAAGAGTGGAAGAGACTGCTTTCTCTCTGTTCTGGGCACATGGAGGCTGCACTTGGGAGCCCTGCTTTCAGGCTTTGTGGACTGAGACACTGTAGACTGTTGTAGCTGTCCTGAGTGCCCCTTGGAAAACTCACCTGTGGCTTCATTTCTCCGTCGAAATGATGAAACTCCACATGCTATCTTCTGATGTACCTTGACATCTTAGGTTGCTTTCTGTAATTTCTGGAAAAAAGTACCTTTTGTCATAAAGTGTAAAAGTCATGTTTGTTTCCACGTGAATTTTCAGAGTAGTGAATCTCAGGAAGAAACTGGCTGCTCTGGAATCTGCTTTACATGCCTCAGAAAAACTCAGCTTGCATCTTATCTTTTTAATATACTCATGGCTGGGATTTCTACAGTTCTATTAGGATATTTATCCTCATTCTCATAAATAATTCTCATCTGTGGTTTGTCTTTTCACATATCTAAATTTGGAACTTGTGTTATGATTGCTTCACTTTTAAAATTACTCAAATTCTTTTTTTTCCCCATTCTCTTGAGAAGGCTTAAAAGATTACATGTCAATGTCCTCCTGCAATTCACAAATCACTTCATAAATGCAAGGCTCATTGTTTTGCATAGATATCTCAAGTGTTATCTTAGTTAACATCATAGTGGCCAAGGGTGTAAGGAGTTTTAATGTGTCTTCTAATGAGTTCTAATGAATAATGACACTTTTCAGGGAAAATGTCTAATTTATTTATTTAAAATGCATTTATGGCTGCCATTAGTCTAAAGAGGAAAGCAGAGACAGCTTTCTCCATGTTCCTTCCTGCCAAATGCAATGGTGTCATTACACAACTCATGCACATATCCAAACATCACACTAGACCCACCAACTTGTACAACTATCCCGTCAGCTAAAAACAGAATAAAGCTAAATGTATTCAATCATGCAATTGAAAACCCTGGCCAGAAAGCTTCTCATTCTTTTGGCCCAAGCCGAGAGGACCAGCCACCAGAAGCCAATCATTTCTTTGCACCTTCAACATCCAAGTGAATGGCTAAGCAAGTTGATGCAGTCAGAGACAACACGGAGTTCCAAGTCACTTTCACTGCAGTCTTGCATCCCAGTGGGGACCAGTGAGGGTGTGGGTTGCAATTTTTCTCAGCAGTTCTCACTTCTCACATGCCCTCTTGGTTCAACATTTTTCTCCCCTTTATCTGTTCTTTTTTCCTTCTTTCCTTCCCCCTTCCTCTGCTTCCTCCTCCCCTTATGCTTCTCTCTTGTTTGTATTCCTAGCACTCAAAACAAACAAACATAAAACCCCAAATAAAACAAAGCAAACAAGCAAGGACCTCATGCATGCTAAGCAAGTGTCCCACCTCGATGATGCTGCTGCATCCTGAACAGAACTCTGCGCTTTCTTCCTTCCCTCTCCACGAAAGTCGTCATTGGAATCATTGGTTATTTTATTTGCATAGAAATCTTAAAGTTCTGGATTTGCCAGGAGTGGAGGCTGAACTAAGTAATATTGGGACTACAGTCCCTTGGGGGGTGGGGATGGGGAGTTGTGGAGAAGAGAGAATGACCTCTTGAAGGGACCTTGAATAAGGATATACAAGGATAGAAAGTGTGAGTTCTTTATTCGTAATAATAATCAAAAAGAAAACTTAAAGTTCTGACATAGGTATGCAGTTTTTATCTATATTGCTTCTAGAATAAACAAAGATATTTGAATATCGCTTAGGGAAAAATACAAAGAAAGGATAAAATGAAAATATTTGATATACATTTAATTTTATTATTCAGAAGTAAACAAAGGGTGTGGTAGTGACAATTTTTTTAATGTATTTTTTTAATTGACAAAATTTATAGCCAGAAACTCAGTCTTCCACTGAGCTGTTGGAAAAAGTGGTCTGTTTTGTAGCTACCTAATACTTTGCTTCTTGAGAAAAGATGACACCCAAATAGCTCTGCTCTTCAGGGTATACTCACTCAGGAGTCTGAATATTTTTCTTACTCTTCTTGTTGCTGTTCTTCAGTACAAGAAACATGATCTCACTGAGCATTCAAAGCTAGATGCCCAGCTCTTGCCATGTAAACAAAGCCCTCGTCAATTGCTGCATGTGGCATTGTGAGGAACAATGGTGTCTTAGGACAGCCATTTTGTCCCATGACATTCACTGACATTTTACTCTCTATAGATACCATACTTTTCTGCTGGTCTGCTTTTCTGAAAGAATTGCAGGGGTGGAGAAGTATGCTCTGAGCCAAATTACCACCATCTTCCTGGCTTCTGCTATTCCTGCTTGCAGAAGATCATCTCAGCTAGGATTGCCAGCTGTTCATGTCCCCTCATCAAAGGAGGGCTGAGGAGGGTTGTGGGACACTCTTCCTAGCCAGTTCCATGCATGAATCAGTTCCCTGATGACACATGGCCACCTGGGAGAGCGGCTAGGGACCAAGTCTCCATGTACACTATCATAGGGAAGCTGTTGTCCATTGTGGGTCCAGACCTTCCAGTGTCGCTGCTTGAGAGCCACCCATGGCTGTAACCAGCCACTTATGCTCTCTGAGTAATTTAATAAACTCTTTAGTTTTTCAGGGTGAACTTTGGTGGAATCCAGCTTTCACTTTTCATTGGGACCTTATGAGGAAAGGGATCCATATTGTCTCATCTCTCAACCAGGTAGAAAATACTCAGGACATGTGGTTTCTTGTACATATACCCACACACATATGCAAAATCATTTTGGTATGTGTTGTTTGGTCTCATTTTTTTTTTACTATGTGTAAAATTTCCTTCATCCACCTCTTCTGGAAGGCATCATTGCATTGATCATTAGCCATAAATGTCCTGTGACCAATACTGTCACTGACTGTTCAGAGGCCATGATTACATGCTGTTCCATACATACCACAACACAAGCTCAACACAGGGCCAAAGAATTTATTAGAAATACAAGTTTGGTATCAACTTGCCTCTAATTGATTATAATTGGACCATCCATTTTAATGTACTTATGCAGGTACAAGTTATGTTGAAACAAGCATACTATGCTCTTAGTTGACATCCATGGAAATTTTTACTGGAAAGCTCAAAGTACAATATAAGTGAGGGGGGGAGAAGAAGGAGGAGGAGGAGGGAGGGAGGGAGGGAAGGAAGGAGGGGTAAAAGAAGTGAAGGAGAAGTGGAGGAAGAACACGTTGCTTTTACAGGAAGATTCCTGGATGTTCACTTTGAGCTCATTTGGCAATGAACAAGTGATGGTACCTAGTCTGCAGCATCAAGAGCATCTCCTTCCTTCTTGCCTCTGAATTGATTTAATCCAGGCTGATAAACAATGTATTTCCCTTCCTTGAATTTTGCAAATACCTATGAAGTTACAGCAGTCAATCCACCCGCACTCCTCACCCCTGATCCATAGGACCTGATTCTCAAATGTCTTTCTAAAGCCAGATCTTTGAAGAAGACTGGGCATTATAAAAGTGGGGACCACCTGTGGCTTTGGAGGGTCATTTTGGTAGAACAACACTGGCACCTAGTGGCACGTGTCACCAAAGGAACTGCCTCTGGATGCAGACTCATGCTAGAGTGCATCATGCATTATGCAGTCGTCAGGCGTTGGTGAACTGTCTTGATAAGACTCATTTAATTGAACGTGTTCTCAAAATGTGAGGAGAGCAGCACATATGTTGCATTGCCTCATAGGAACATGAGTACCAGTTTATAAACATTAGTTTTTGCAGTGGTTGATCATAGAAAAAAGTCCAACGACTCCATCTATGGCCAAAATCATCCTGTCTAATGTGCTAAAAAAAAAAAAAACTCAAACAGAAAACATTATTCACCATCTTAGAGAAGTGTATGACTAGTTGAGCATAGAGGACATTCATTTCTTCATCCATATATTTAAAAGGACAAACCATAGCTGGTAAGGTGACTGACTCTTGAGGCTGAGACACTTGCTGTACCTGGTGACCTCAATTTGATCCTCAGACCTCACATAAAAGTGACTAGAAAGAATCAACTCCTTAAAATCTTTTGCTCACCTCCACACTTACAGTGTGGCATGTTTGCATAATGTGTGGTATGTTTGCCCCCCACATATTATGTGCACACACACACACACAATATTATAAATACAAACTAAAATGTGAAAGTATGAATGATTCCCTGGTTCCTATGTGAGGTACCTCAGGTGAGAAAGAAGCAGGTGGGATGGTTGGATGCAGTCCCCTAGCAGAAGTGAATCAAATAACAAGCTTTCTGTCCTTAAGAGGCAAGCAGATAGCTGTGGGTAAGAAATGTAGAAACAACAGTCTGAACATCAGAAAGAAATGCCTGTTGGGTTGTAAATGGTTAACAGAACTGTTTCATGTAATTTAGTATATTCATGTGATCCCAGCATTAGAGAAGCTGAAGCAGGGGGATTGTGAGTTCCAGAGAAGCCTGGGATAAATGGGTATTTCTAATTAATCTCATTTATAAACAAACAACCCCCCAAACATCCCAAAATTCAAATAAAACTTTATGTAGATGGGCTTGTGAAAGAAAGAGCAGGAATAGGGTCTGTTACAGGATGCCAGGGTCCAAGTCAAAGAATATTAGATGCACATGGTTTGAGTCTAAGATGACTTTTCCAAACTATGATTTAGAAAATACATGGAAATATGTTGCAGTAGGTGGGAGTACATGAACTGAGAAGGGACCCAGGGTTTGTGTAGAAGGTATGGCAGTCTGCTCAAGTATGGTTTCCAAAGCACTCACAGGTCAACTTACCTCTTTATGACCTGTTACAATTTTCTGAACCCTCTGCCTCCTCTATAACTTCTGTGTGTGAAGGGCAATTCCATTGGGCATTTCTGGTTCTGGGGACAGCATTGTCCAACATCTGTTTTGTTATCAGATCCTGAGAATTAAAGTCTGATGACATGAAAAACTGCTCCTCACTAAAGAGGATGTTGACTGTTTGTGAGGGGCCATCTGCTATGACAACAGTATTTCTTAGAAAGTTTAATCTAATTCTGGGGACAGCAATGGGCTGAAAGAGGTTACTGAAGAAAGCTTTGTTCATGTGATTGGAAGGCAGTGAACACCCTGAGCTGTGAAGAACAGGCAGAGATGGTTCCAGAAAAGCTGTGTAAGGATGTGCTGAGTGAGTGGGTTAGAGGTTATAGAACTGGGGTATAGAGTAAACAGAAGAATAGCCTCTCCTAAAGTAAATGAAACACAGAAGGCAATTAAACCTTTATAGAGGGCCACTAGGCTAGTAAGGTGATCTGCTGGATAGCTAGAATGGTGCTGAGATAGTGGGGCAAAGATGTCCTGAAGAGATAGAGAGAAGCCATATCTACTTCTACTGTTTCTAACACTGGGGCTCCCATGTCTACATAGAAGAGTCCTAGGACTTGGAAAGGCATGGCTAACATCCTTCTGGAGTAATAATGACATCCTTAAGAAAAAGTCAGGTCCTTGGTCTTGTCTTTGAAACCACCTGTTAACACATGTGGGAAGCAAATTCATGAAAATTTGGATGGGTGGCCAGGGAGAGGAGATCAATGGAAAGCTGTGTGGTGGTTCCTCATTGCAAGTGTACAGTTCCAGGTGGCCTTATATAGTGTCCTGTTACATAGGAACTTAAGAGACATGTGTCTGTCTTTCCCTTCAGGCAAGTGCTATACAGGGGATGCTGCTATGAAGGCGACTCTAGAAAACTCAAGGAAGGGATGAGTTGTGTGGGATCTAGGACTGACTTAAATTTCCATTTCAGGAGTGGGTTTATATTAGAGTTTACCTGGCAGGTGCTCCAAGAGTTTCATGTGAGCATGGAGGTGTTGGGTGTCTGGCAACACCTTCCATTCCATGGCTGATACCTTCATGAATTCTGCCTCTAGAATGCTACTAACAAGTACCCACTGTTCACAGCTCCTATGACAATTCCCCTCCCAGAGACACCTCTGTGACGAGCTGTTATACCATCTTCCAATAGCTTTTCTGATTCTCTTGTCTCTCTGTAATTCTCTCTCTATAGAACTTAGAGTTTTGAAAATGTAAATCACAAATGACCATACTTAAAAACCTACAGCATCCTCTTAGAATTACATTCCATAACCTTACCCCATACCTTGGTCCTCTCTCCCATCCACTGTTCTTCCTCCATCATTTGCACATGTGCCTCTGAACTGAGTTTCTATGATACTTTCCTCTCTTCTACTCTATATCTACTTACTGGCCCTTCTTCCTAAATAAAACACTGTTTTCTTTTTTATTCTGGTAAATTCTTTCTAAAAGTAAATTTTTTGTGCTTAAAAATAAATGTATTTCTTTACTTATATAACTACTTTAAGAACATTGAATGAATGTTTCACTGTTCACAGTATAAAAATAAAAACAAAATTCAACCAATACTCCAAAATGGAAAAAAAAAAAAGATTATTATGAGGGCCAACATAGTCACAAGAAAAACAGAAGAAACAGTTAAAAAATTTCATTTTTAAAATTTATTATGTATAAAGTCTCATTGTTATTTAATCCATGTATCCCCTTGTTCAAACTCCCTTCCCACTCCTGCCCCTCCCAGTTACTATCTTTACTCCTTACCTCCTCCCCAGCAAAGGTAGGAGGGTCCAAGGTCCAAGGTGGCTTAGATCAGCATCCACTACAGGCAGATCCTCTTACTTCATCCCAAAATCAAGACTGGGTCAGGTGTTCCTCTGGAGGGAATTGGGCTCCAAGGTGCCAGTCCAAGGTGCTTCAGATCCCAAGCTATTCAGTGGTTGTTGTTTGTAGCTTGGAAATGCTTTGCTTTTTGTTTAAAGTCCACTAATGAATAAGTACATCCTCTGCTTATCTTTCTGGGTTTGTGATACCTCGCTCAGGAAGATATTCTCCAAATGGATTCCACTTGCCTGCAAATATTAGGATATCACTTTTTCTTACTGCTGAGTAGTACTCCATTGTGTAAATGTATCATAGTTTGTTAATCCATTCTTCAGTTCACGGGCATCTAGGGAATTTTCAGGTTCTTGCTATTACAAATAATGCTCTTATGAACATAGTTGAGCTAATGCCTTTATAGTGCGAATGTGCATCTTTAGGTTATATGCTCAGTAGTGGTATTGCTGGATGCTTGGGCAGATTGCTTTCCAGTTTTCTGAGATACTGCCATACTGCATTCTAGAGTGGCTGAACAAGCTTACACTCACACCAACAATAGAGGATTGTTTCCCTTGCTCCACATTCTCTCGAGCATAGGCTGTCATCAGTGTTTTTAATCTTATCTATTCCGACAGGTGTAAGGTAGTATCTCAAAGTTGTTTTGATTTGCATTTCTCTAATGGCTAAAGATGTTGAGAACTTTTTCATGTGCCTTTCAGCCTTTGTAATTCTTCTGCTGAGAATTCCATTTTTAGTTCTGAATCCCATTTTTTGATTGGGTTATTCAAGGTTTTAGATTCTAGTTTCTTAAGTTCTCTATATATTTTAGAGATCAGTTCTCTGTCATTTGTAGGGATGCTGAAAATCTTTTCCCATTCTGTAGGCTGTCATTTTGTCTTATTGACTATGTCCTTGCCTTTACAGAAGCTTCTCAGTTTCAGGAAGTCCTACTTATTGATTGTTGTTCTTAGTGTCTATGCTACTGGTGTTATATTTAGGAAGTGGTCACCTGTACCAATGTGTTGAAGGTTATTTTCCACTTTCTTTTCTATAAAGTTGAATGTAGCTGGGTTTATGTGGAAGTCTTTGATTCACTTGCATTTGAGTTTTGTTCAGGGTGACAGGCTTGGATCATTTTGCATTTTTCTACACACTAACATCTACCTATGCCAACACCATTTATTAAAGATATTATCTTTCTTCCATTGAGTATTTTGGGCCTTTTTGTCAAAGATCCAATGTTCATACGTTTTTAGGTTAATATCAGGATCTTCAGTTGGTTTCATTAATCCACAGTCTGTTTTTATGCCAGTACCAGGCTGTTTTTTAATACTGTAGTTTTATAGTATAACTTGAAGTCGGGGATGGTGATACCTCCTCAGGATCTTTTGTTAAGCAAAAACGTTTTGACAATCCTGGCTTTCTTGTTATTCCAAATGAAATTGAGTATTGTTCTTTCCAGGTATGTAAAAAACCCTGTTGGGATTTTGATAGGAAGTGCATTGAATCTGTAGATTGCTTTTGGTAGAATGGCCATTTTTACTATGTTGATTCTACAGATCCAGGAACATGGAAGATCTTTCTATTTTCTGATATCCTCTTCAATTTCTTTCTTCAGTGATTTAAAGTTTTTGTCAAATACATCTGTTACTTCTTTGGTTATAGTTACTCCAAGGTATTTAATGCTACTTGCAGCTATTATAAAGAGTGAGGTTTCACTTATTTCTTTTTCAGTCATTTTATCTTTAGTGTATAAAAGGGCTACTGATTTCTTTGAGTTAATTCTGTAACCTGCAACATTGCTGAAGGTATTTATCAGCTGTAGATGTTCCCTGGTAGAATTTTGTGGATCACTTATGCATACAATCATATCATCTGCAAATATAGTTTCACTTGTTCTTTTCCAATTTGTATTCCCTTGATCTCCTTTTGTTCTCTTATTGCTTTAGCAAAAACTTCAAGAACTATACTCAATACATAAGGGATATGACAGCCTTGTCTAGTTCCTGATTTTAGTGGGATTGCTTTGAGTGTTTCTCCATTTAGTTTGATGTTGACTGTCAGCTTCTTGTAAATTGCCTTTATTGTATTTAGATATTTTCCCTGTATTCCTGATCTCTCAAGGGCTTTTATCATAATGAAGTGTTGGATTTTGTCAAAGGCTTGTTCAGCATTTAAGGATATGATCATGTGGGTTTTTTCCCTTCAGTTTGTTTAAATGATGGATGACATTTATAGTTTTTAGTATGGTGAACCACCCTGCATTTCTGGAATGAAGCCTACTTGATCATGGTGGATGATAGTTTTTGTAATTTTTGTGTACAGTTTGTGAGAATTTTGTTGAGAATTTTTGCATCAATATTCATGAGGGAAATTGGTCTGTAATTCTTTTTCTTTGTTACTTTTTGAGTGGCTTGAGTATTAGGGTAATTGTGGCCTCATAAAAAGAGTTTGGCAATATTCCTTCAGTTTGCACTGTATGAAAACATTTGAAGAGTATTGGCAATTTTTCTTCTTTGAATGTCTGGTAGAATTCTGCACTGAAACCATCTGGATCTAGGCTTTTTTTTTACTTGGGAAGCTTTTAATGACTGCTTAAATTTCCTTTAGTGTTATTGGTCTGTTTAGATATTTAATCTGATCTTGATTTATTTTGTTAAATGGTACCTGTCCAAAATGTTGTCTATTTCTTCTAGGTTTTCCATTTTGTGGAATATGGATTTTTAAAGTATAACCTGATAATTCTCTGGATATCCTTGGGGCCTGTTGTTATGTCCCCCTTTTCATTTCTGATTTTGTTGACTTGAATAATCTCTTTCTGCTTTTTGGTTAGTTTGGATAAGGGCTTATCTATCTTCTTGATTTTCTCAAAGAAACAACTCTTGGATTCATAGTTTCTTCAAATTGTTCTTTTTGTTTCAGTCATATTGATTTCAGCTCTAATTTTGATTATTTCCTGCTGTCTACTCTTTCTAGGTGAGTTTGCTTCTAATTGTTCTTGTTGCGCCCAACCTCGCCAGCAAGGAAGAACGCGACTCAGGATTCTTCTCTCCAGCCGTTTTATTCAGGACCTTTGGACAATCTTCTGACTTCCGACTTCTGACCCGGGGGGAAGCCCGCTCGTGGCTAAATACCCTCTGGGCCTCCAACCCCAGTAAGCTACGTGGACATCGCCCATAGGTCCTAGGACGCGGAAGCAAGCCATCATCCTCGCCTACAAGCCAAAAAAGGAGTTGTTTACTCCCGAGAGCACTAGCCCTCGGGAGGGCTGAAGGCGGAAACCGGCGCCATCTTTAGGGCGCGGTACAATGCAGCTCCCTACAGTTCCCCCTTCTTTATTAAAAAATGCAGGCAGAAGCAGAGGTCTAGTCTCTGAAGTGCAAAAGGAACATGTACAAGTATCGCTCCGGGTATCATCCACCCAGACAATCCCTGACCCATCCGAAACCCTTTTCACAGAGGCAGGCAGTTGGGTGTCAACCTACGTGCAACCAGACATACTCCTCATGAGTTCCCATAAACCAGAGTACTCATGTGCAGTGCTAAGCCTCACATCCTGCAAAACATTCTTAAGGCTTCTCCTTTAGGGAGGCCAAGCAAGCTTAGGGGGACTGATCGACTCCAATGGCTGAAAAATGCTTGGACAACCGTGGCTGCATCACGACACTGAAGGAACCTAACACGGCAAACGCACCACAGGCAAACTAGGAATATCAGCACCATCAGGCTCGCCAGAGCTCCCATTCCCGCCCACTCTTTCTGGTGATCCATAGTGGTGGAGAACCAGGACGCCAGTCCTTCTGCCAGGTCCTCATCCACTCTGGAAGAATTCACGATCACCATGGTCACTCTCAGCTGGGCCGTCAAGTTTTCGAATTCACCAATCCAGTTTCCTAAAGGATAACTTGACAACTGTTTAGACAGATTTACAGCATGAATAAAGTTCTGATATTGTACACTAATCCCACATAATTCTGGAAACTTCCATTCACAGCCATGCTCGGCCAGCTGCCACAGAGTATCATTCTACTCTTGGACCAGGTCGATCCTTTGATTAATAAGCATCAAGCCCCCTTTTAACTGGGCAATAAGATTCTTTTGTATGTCTAGGGCCTGTACTACATTAGCCGAGACCGCATTCAAAGTCTGCGCAATCTGCACGATATGGCTTGCGGCTCCTATGGCAGCCAATGAGATGGCTACAATTATGGCAAGCACTTATCTGCACCATCAGGGCCAGCAACAGGAGCTTCTGCATTGTCTGTTTGCTCCCCAGCCTCATTTACCTTTCCCGATTGAATCTTCCTGGTCAGACACTCCGGTACCCAAACTGGATCATTTCTATCCTGGGGGAAAACACAAACAGACCCTCTCACCCATGTCAAAATAGGATCCGGGCCACACCAGCGGCCTGTGAGGATGTTTTTCCATTTCACCAGTCCTTTCTGCATAGTGCCTGGATTGGCATGCAGGTCTGCTGCCGCAGCCCCATGGGCATTCAAATTTAGAAAATTAAGAGTAAAGAGAGCTAGGGAAAGTCTTTCCTTTGGGGTGCGACCATGGCCTATTCCCCCTTTCTGTTTAATAAGGCACTCCTTGAGTGTGCGGTGAGCTCTTTCCACTATGCCTTGCCCTTGGGGGTTATAAGGCAGGCCATGGATCTATTGCACTCCCACCTGTTCACAGAAGGTTGTAAATTGACGTATATCCTGGGCCATTATCAGTCTTAAGCTGAATTGGTTTTCCCCAGGCTGCCCATGCCTCAAGGCAGTGATCGATAACATTACGCCCTTTCTCTCCATTTAGGGCGGTGGCATAGATAATACCAGAACAGGTGTCAATTGACACGTGCACATATTTGAGGTTGCCAAATTCAGAAAAATGTGTCACATCCATTTGCCAAACTTTAAGAGGAAGCAAACCCCGGGGGTTAATTCCCAATGACGGGGAATGCTGAAACTCTACACAATGTGAACAGTCTAGAACTATTTGCCTGGCCACTTGCCTAGAAAGCTGAAATTTACTTTGCAAAGTTCTGGCATTAACATGGTATAACTGATGAAATTCTGTGACTTGCATAATGGGGGTGGCAGTAAATACCCATTCTTGCCGGGTAGCGGCATCCACTAGGGCATTGCCTTTGCTCAGAGGCCCAGGTAAGCCAGTGTGGGCTTTAATGTGTTGGGGAAAAAACTTCTTAGAGCAGTTCCTAATAAGATCCTGTAACTGAGAGAATAAACCTGCAACTGAACCGAAAGACCTTATAGGACCTGCCACCTCAAGAATTTTCAAGGCATTAACAACATAAACTGAATCAGAAATCAAGTTAAATGCACAAGAAAAGGTTTTAAAAACTTCTAATACTATTTGCAGTTCTGTTATTTGAGGGGTTCCTGGAGCAAATTGGCATTGGACTGGTGATTGGCCTTGGGCCATGTATGCCCCTATTTCGGTCTTAGAGCCATCTGTAAACACATTAATTGCACCAGGAATAGGTTCTGTAGCTGTCACCTTTGGAAAAACAACAGGATGCTCCTTAAAGAAAGTCATTAATGGGTGTTGTGGATAGTGGTTGTCTAATTCACCAGAGAAGGAGCATCGGAGTATATCCCAGTCATCAATGGTGGCACATAGCACAGAAATTTGTGCTGCAGTGAAAGGCACCACAATGCTCTCTGGGAGCAGACCAAAAAACTGTAAAGCCTGTTGAAGACACTGCTGGGCCAACTCAGCAACAGCTGTGGGATAATGCTCAATACTCTTATTCGGGGAGACCTTGGGGTGTATCCATAGCACAGGTCCTTGTTGCCACAGCACCCCTGTGGGTTGTCTAAAAGTGGGCAATATACATAGCAACAACTTCTGATCCTCTTGTACTCGCATCAAGCATGCCTGTCTTAACCTATCTTCTACCAACTCTAGTGCTTGATGCGCTTCTTTAGTAAAATGCCTAGGGGAATCTAGGG